>JASSUY010031733.1:12500-48557 GCA_032466535.1 Forpus xanthops | reverse complement strand
CCCTCCCCAGCATCCCTATAGGCCCCCTTCAGATACCGGAAGGCTGCTATGAAGTCTCCTCAAAGCCTTCCCTTCTCCAGGCTGAACAGCCCCAACTCTCATCCTATCTTCATAGGGGAGGTGCTCCAGCCCCCTGATCAAACTCGTGGCCCTCCTCTGGACTTGTTCCAACAGTTCCATGTCCTTTTTAAGTTAAGGACACCAGAACTGCTTCAGCTTATTAATGTTTCTTGCACTAAGAGGTTCAGAACTGGACACAGTTTGTCTTGCAAGGTCTGAACAGAGAAGGATCATTTCTCTTTACTTTCTGGCACCAGAAAGGTCTACTAAGACTCCATTGCTCTAAGGGCTCATTGGTAACTTATGTTCAACCTTATGTTGCCCATAAAGACCAGCAGATCTTTCTCTCTGCAGAGCTGTTGCTTAACCACATGCAGCCTGCAATGTAGAGTGTTGCATGGGGTTATTCCATCCCAGGAGAATGACTTTGCCTTTGCTTTCATTGAAGCTAGGTTCCTCATCATGCACTGCCTTAGCATATTGTTCTCTCTCACTCAGATTGAGGTCATCCAAACTTCATGGATAACCAAGACACTGAAAAGGGTGTTGGAACAATGTCAGCCCCAGCATTAAATCCCACCGCAAGTGTCTGCATGTTTGGGTCTGCATGCTTGGGTTTGAACTGTTGGCAAAGGTACTCCTGCACCATGTTTTCAGGTGGATCCCATCTCTCCTCAGCAATGTTTGTTCCTAGAAGATGATATGTTAGAAAATCAAGACAAAGCTTTGTCTGTGACAGTAGCAGTGCAGCCAGGTGCTGATCCGTAGGTTGCCTTTGCTCTTGCACGAATATTTCCCTTTTGATTGATGTGACTGTTTGGGTCCCTGTTCCTGACCCCTTCAATCTTCTAGAGACCTGTAGTCAACAAGAAGTACTTCCTTGGCAGTATTCCTCAGTTCTGGATCCCTTAGATCCTGTAATTTTCATCTCACTTAACGGTCAGATACTCCTGCTCATATCAGATTTTTTCAGTGACAGTGAAAGACACATCACCTGTAATTTTTCTGCCATTAACAACCGTATTTTTAACATACTCAGGTGTTGTCTTAAGCAAACCAAGTTATTGTAATATTAGCTTCTACCTATGCAGCTCAATAAGGTGCAAACTGTATATTATTTTATTAAGGCTCAAGAGTCTTTTCTCTTAGATCTGACTACTGTGTATTTTACCCGTAGCTCAATAATATTAGTAGTACCTTAAATGAGTAATTAGACAGAAGAATGTTTCATTATAACTATAAAATGAAGCAAATTCCTTTTTCACAATCAGAAGTCTCATATCAAAAAGAAATCACTGGGTTGTAGAGTAGACTCCTTTGTTTAAATCCAGACAAGCACTGACTGCTCTGCTGGGCACAGCACTGAGGAGCATACTGAAAGCATCAGACCAGCCCTTGACAGAAGAAATGGACCTGTGATGATATGTACATTTTTCTTTGTTACTGTGGGGTTATTTGTGGGGTTGTGGACAAATTAGATCCCTCAGATACATTCCACCTCTAAATTCCCAAAGTCATAAAACATGCATTTAGTTTTGTGAAAAACACTTTAGTCTGCATATCACTAAATTTGCCAGGGGGGTACAAAAATTGCTTAGGGCTCTGCTCTTTCTGAAAGATCAGAGAATAAACACTAGCAGTGAAGTTTGCTTAGACTCATCCAGGCTGCAGTGGCTCAGCAGACCTCCTTGTCTAATCTCCCTGTCCTTCCAGAGGCACACAGGGACCCTGTTGTGCACGTGGCCATTTAATGTCCCATGACGTACCTCCTCTCCGCAGGGCACACGAAGTGAATGAAAGTCTGAGGTAGTCAGAGAGTAGGGAGGTTACTCTGGCTGTGAGACACTTCCTCCTGCGCAGCACTGCAGGCAGCTGTGGTGTGTTTGTTCTCTGCCTTGCTTCTGCTCAGGGCTTTTCACAGGGAAAATTGCTTTTTCTGAAATACAATAGGAGTTTTTTGAGGGGAAATGTTCTATTTTTAACCAGACTTAGTCCTTCCTTACCAACTCATTAGAGGGACCCTCAACAACCTACACCTATGCCAAGACAGATTAAAAGGATATCATTCTAATCTAATAGCACTTTTTCAATTACTTTCTGTAGCTGTAAATGACAGTCAGACTACAGCATGCTCCTCTCAAGAGATCTGACTTAAATTGCATTCATATATCATATATCAGCTCTTTGGTTTAGCTTGAGATTTAAAAACTACATCAGCAATCATGTCCTTTAACCAAATCAAATTATCTTCTATAGATTTGGAACAAGAGACAGTTTTAAACTCATGCAAGATGAAAAACAAAACAGAAATAAAATCATATTGCGATTTTGCCGTTCTGTGGTTAAAATAAATTCCCTACAAAGCTTTGATAAATAAATACTATTCAACTAACAATCTGAACAACTATACAAGAAGCTATGTTGCTATATTGACCTCAGGAGCTTAATTTATCTCATCATTCAGAATCTAGGCCTTTTTAATGTGTTTTGGGAGGCTCATTTATTCTGCACTCTTACAAATATTTTTTTTTTGCTCCCTCAAAGTCATCTGGCCTTTGTTTTTTCTCTGTTGTATCTTGATTTAATATACCATAATAATTCCTCTCTCTGTCTTTCAAGTAACAGTACATATCAAATAATTATCTAAGAGCTTCATGCTGCCTTTAAAAATATTCATCCTTCCCATCTGTCACTAAGCGCTTTAATCGTCTTCTTTCCTTGTTGTGGCTATAGCAATCCTGCAAGTGTGTTTCATGCTACATGGATATGGTTGGGCATGGGGTAATTTGATGACGAGTAGGGATTGTTAGAATTACTTCTGTTACTTTTTAAAATACAAGGGTTTAAGGCCACATTTTTATCCTATTTAAGTGGTTAAGTTTGATGTGAGCACTGTGACCTTCATGGATCTAACTCCAAGTCCTCCTAGAAAGGGTCTGAATCAATAGCGAATCCGCACAAAGAGATTAATTTCAAAATGGGAAACTACCCTGTTAAGTTCCTAAAGTTAGAAAGGCACCTAACAGTCTGTTTTGTCTTCCCTGCCATAATAAAAACCTACATTATGCCGTAACAACATGGAACAGTTTCACTGGAATGAACTAAAACTTCAAGTATCATGGGACAATGCTGAACAAATCAGAACCAAAGCTTTTAGATAGCTGCTCTTAATTAGAAGCTGTATAACATAGTCTTTGCTTTTTTTCACGGATACATCTGCAATGAAGAACAGATCCAAAAAAAGCAATGGTTGATTCAAGGTAGGCCAGGGATGCACATCTTTTGTGCTTCCTCATCTATATTGCTTTATGAGCTATACATTTTCTGCCTTTCTCTTTCCACATTTGGTCTCCCACCATTTACATGCCACTGTAGGCAATGTGCCAGATTGGCACTTAAAACATGAAAAATCAGAAAAGGAAAAAGAGATACACAAATAAAAGGTAAATAAAAGGTAGGCCTGCAGCACTCACATCTCTGTCCTTTCCTGACAAGCAGCACTTCCATTTGTGTTGGGGTGCCAGTTCTATCAAACTTCTGTCTTGTATCAATTTTTAGAAGCATGGATAATTTATTGCATCTAGGATGATAGAAAACCAGTTTTATACATCATTCAGCTTGCAAAAGATGTGTAGCTTCAGTTCCTTAATGGTGTCATTTTGGCTGAATGCTATTAACAGATTACCCCTGCCTAGGGCAGTGGAGCATGTGCAGCAGAAAGATAACCTTGTGTTCGTAATTTAATATTAACTGTTTTCTCCATAGTACCTCTTTCCACTACATTAACAACAAACCAATATGGCCTTGTCCCCTGCGGTCGTATTCTTCAGCAAAAAATGGATTACATGATAGCAAGTTCCTGAAGATTTCCAATGAAGTATTACAAATCACTCAACGTCTGCTCTGCAGAAATGAAAAATAAACAGGCTTAGATTCAATCAAATTTAATTCCTCCAATTTAGCTTTACCGCACTTCAAAGGGTGCTCTTATTAATGTCTTGGTGAAAAAAATGGAAAAGTAATTTTTTCCCCTTCTTATAGTGAAAGCCTCCAGTTGTGTTCAACATACAGTGAGATCAAGAAAATGTTTGGTTTTTTTTTCCCTGTGAATACTCTGACACAGTTTGATATAAAAGTGTAAGCCATTTACAGAAAACTCTTTATGGAATTTTTATCCTATTCCATTCCTGGGAGCTAAATTTATATCCTGCATTAGCTATCATAGCACTAGAGTATTAGTCTTCTTGCAAGCAGTTCAGGGCAGTCTGAGGGCCCTATCACTCTCTACCAC
Organism: Forpus xanthops; assembly: GCA_032466535.1. NCBI lineage: Eukaryota > Metazoa > Chordata > Aves > Psittaciformes > Psittacidae > Forpus > Forpus xanthops. The sequence goes on along the minus strand of JASSUY010031733.1, from coordinate 44,206 downwards.
TCACATACACAGGCATTATGGGTTTATCTCATCTTCTGCAGCAAGTGCTAGGCCCAATTCATTCCTTTAGGCTACTTTACTAATAACTTATTCCTTATCAGGGCCTCTCCACCTCAGCTTGTGATCAAAGACCCAATTAATGGAATGGAGAAAGGTGAAGCATTCAAATAATGGAGACAGCTGTTTTTCTCTGTTAGAGAAAATCCATTTGTATTGTTATCGCAAGCTCCAAGTTCTGCAGCTCCTGTTTAATTCAGTCTCCCTCTATTTCTGCTGATGATAAAAAAGTCACAATGAACTCAGAAGAGAATGGCAGAAATATCACCGTGTTTCAACTCAGCCTGGGTGTTATCAACTTGAAAGTGAAAATACAAGCAGATAAGGAGAGGAAATGTCCAACAAAGACCATATCAAATTTTCAAAAAATGCACTTTCATGCTGCATTCTTTAGTCACCTTTCTGAATGTCTTCCAGATTCTGATATACACTCCCTGTGTTGGCTGCCTGAATCAGAGGAGCAGAGGGTGATAAAATCCTGGGTTCTACCTCAATTCAAAAGTAATTAAAGAGGGAAAGTAATCATAATTAGTTGGCCTGAATGCTGCCAGTGAACTTCAGCTTCTTCTGAGCCTTGGCGTCCAGAGGCCAATAGCTAAGTTGGGTATATTTACATCACCACCACCAGTGGATGAGGTTAGTTTCTTCATCTGAGAGCAAAGGGGTTATGTCATGCTCAAGTCTGGTGTTAAACCTCCTTCTTAACAGGCTCCTAGGTATAAATCTGCCCAGATTATTGCAAATGAAATCCTACCCACTTATGTGACAGCAGCTCATTTCAGAAACATGTAAAGGCCACATTACCATTCTCTTCCTCACTCCTTTGTAATCATGTTGTCACACTGTCATGTACAGGAATAAACATGGGCAGAACATGTTGATTGCACTTAATTGAACTATGTAAGACTTGCAATTTAAAGTGCAACAGTGAAAACCAATTACACATTCTTAAAAATGATGCTGTGCAAAAGCAAGAAGGAGGATGCATCTACCAAGTAATTTCCATGTGTAAAAGTGTGCAAGTGTGCAAGGCAAAACCCTGCTTCACTCTGCAGAACTTATTATTGCTTTTCTTATATGCAAAGCAAGTGCTATTTAGAAATTGTGACACTATTAGCATGTGGGGGAATGATTTGAGGTTTTTTTGATTACTTGGGAACCTTTGGATCTGGTGCTTCAGAAGGAAGGACTGAAAAATCCTGCATTTCAATTCTCCACTGAGCGTGGACAATGAGCACAATAAACAGGCACAAAGCTACAGTGTATGTGATGAGTTAAGACAGCAAAGCCTTTCCCAGGCTGATTGTTCACAGGGGATCACAGAATCTGTGTTAGGCTGAATAAGGAGAAATGCATTATGCATTTGCATGTATGATGAACATTTAAAAGGGGACTGTGTGGAAACAAAGAATAATTCATAATAAACACAGAATGGTGAATATTTCAGATCCAGCTGTAGTTTTTGAATTTTCACAGACACTAAACAATACCATTTTAACTTAGAAGTTTCACATTTGATATCAAGTCGGCCAGCTGAATAGCATTATCTGTTTGTACATTAGGAGTTTCCTCATCCTCTCATCCTGTTACTAAGTCTATATTCAACAAATACAGAAAATAAAAAGCTGTACTCAAAACAATGTCATGCACAAAATCTATGGCTCTCAATAATTTCCCATTGGAATAGTAAAAATGTATGGATTCAAACATAATTTTATGTATGTCTGAAATGGAAAACACAAAGAATGATGAAACCCGACATTAGGGTCTTTCATCAGCAATAAATTCATAATTCTGCTCCACCTGTACACATCTCTGATATAATGTACCAAAAGGGAATGCAGCTGTGATTTTTTTTTTTCCCATACTTCATCAGTCTCTGTATAATGAAACCAGTCTTGAGGAATTATTCAAGGGTCTGAGAAAAACCTTAACAAAGGTATATTTGTAGTAAAGGCAAACCAGAATCATATTTAATATGTATTGGGCAACCTTAGGGTGGTCTTGTAAGATGTGAAGTGACCTAAAGGTGGTCACTTGCATTGCTGTTTCTCAGTAACAAAATACTAATGACAACACAGGCTGCGCAATTGTAAATTAAAATTAGCCACCCTGCCTGTAGCTCCCACCCCAGCTCCCTGGAACTAAATAAGCAATAAGCCTGGTAAAGGGACAAAAAATAGGCTGAGGGGAGCAAAAGGCCTGAATAATTTACCAGTAGTCAAATATACTGGAATCTGATTTTGGTGAGAGGGATGATCTCATTCTTACCTAAGATTGGAAGGAAAGCAAATAAATGTTCCTCTGCTTTCAGATGTAATACTGCACTTGTAGGCTTCTGAAAAAACATATTTCATGACATTATATGAACTTCTAGGGCGAGATTTCTCTTTACCTTGAATATCTACAAATATCTAGGTACAAATACCTAGTTTGGGCAAAGCATTGTATTATCTAGCTAATTTATTTAAAGAGCTCTTAACAGAGAAAAATTATTAAATTTTATGCTAGCTAGTGAACCTTCATATACCAACCTTTACTCTGTGAAACACTGTCTTTTCTTTCTCTACTCTGCTATGGTATGCCATGACAGTGAACTGCGGCTCAAGCAGTGAGATGGCTTGCCCAGTTTAGAAAGAGGTCCAATCTTCTCCTCTGGCATTGGTCAGACAGACTGAACTGAAGGATTGCTACACTCAGATGTACCAGGCGAATAAAGATGTCCTCTTTCCTCTAAGGGAGCCTGGGAATGATGCAGCTGAATTAATGGAGTTTCACTAATATAAACTAATGGCAAGAAAAGGCATAAGCCTGGGGTTATATTCTCAGATTGGGCAGCCTATCAGCCGAAGTAAAACCTTTATGAAAACTGATGGGAATTCGTTTTGCAAATCTTTTTGCAATTCTATAGCAACAACTTTGGCTGGCTTCTGTTCCCATTCCCATTCTTGCAGCTGCAGCAGCCTCTATGTATTTATAACAGGAGCACAATGTGACCTTTGTCTTTTTAAGAATTTGGCCAAGAGTTGTGCAGCTGCAAATGGGTCCAGGTGCTGGGGTCAGCAGCCAGGAGCTGCTTGGACATCCATGGAAGTGGCAGCCTGCACACCTGGCCAGCTGAGGTCTCAGGGTCTCTGTGACAAAGCAAACATACACTGCCACCACCCCTTCACCCTCTTCCAACCTCATGCTCAAGCACTTTCTGAACTCCAGGCATTTATTTTCTCGAATTTACCTCCTTTGAGTATTACTTGTGGTGATTTTTCTGTGGAGATTTAAGACATAAAGATCTAGAGCAGAGCTTATATTGGATGTTCTCCTGTAGCTTTGATGTTTTAAGATGCTGTTTTTCTCAAGTTTAATTTAACTTTAGGAGAATACCAGTCTGCAAATTATGAAACACAGTAGCTGCCACAATAAAATCCTAACATTTGACAAACATGGCAACTTATTGGCTGGTTAATGCCACTGTATTTGGTCTTCTGCAGCAGAAAATTATTCAGGTGTTAGATACTGGACTTGGATAAGACTCTGAACTTTCAAGCCCCCTCGTAATTGAACAAATGAAATTAAATCCCCAAATCCATCTGTAAAAAAATTGAATATCCATAATTTATGAACTTCTTTATGATCTAATGAACCATGCTCAAACACAACTTTTTCTTTAGGTTTCAAAAAGATGCAATCAAAAAGCCAAGACTGAACAAAAAGGTTCTGTTCTTGGTAAGTTATACGTGTATTGAGACTTTTTAATAGGAACTTTGGGACTACCATACAAATTATATGAGTGGGCCTGATAAATGAAGAGTGTTCAGAAGTTTATGGCTGGATTCTTTCCCCTTTCTTTGCGCTGCTGCCTGCACTTAGTCCATGAGGAATAAAAGTAAGGCAGATTAACAAAACAAATATCAGCTTAAAATATCAAGTCTTGGAATAATATTTAGTTCTGTTCTAGTTCTTCATATCTTAACTCCTTACTTTAAAAATGCTGAAGTTCATCACAGTTGAATGGACATTTGTGAAGTTTTTGTCATGTGGGTGCTTGTTTGCTATGTTTTATAATAAATTACCCATCTTTCTTGACTTTACATAAATATTCCTAAATACTCCTAAAAAAGGCAAATATCATCCTGGGGTAAGTGATCTTAGTTCCTAAATAGTTACACTGGAGGGCTGGATTGTCAAGACCCTTCTCCATTAAGACCTTTGCCAAAGTCTCCAGAAGCAATATACTTCTTCCAGTGCCATTGTCCCCCTTATAGCTGTAATCATAATCTAAGAGCTGTCTTGATCCTTAAGAACCTGGTTTTATTCACTTTCATTGGGCTGAAAGTGACAGAAGCCTTAGTGGTTCATCTTCTCTCTCTGCCAGTCCCAGAGCTTCCTTCATACTTTTCCTTCACCATAAGGGCTAAGGACAGGAAAAGGCTATACCTAAGACAAGGACTATACAGTGGGAATTCTGTAGCCTTTATCAAACACCTGGCATGCAAAATTGATAATGTTTTGGTCTGGTGCTTAAGTCTATCCCTATGCCTGTCTTCATTCATCAGCACCTCCTCATCAAGAAGTTTTATGAAATATTCCATTTTTTCCTTCTTTGGGTAATCTTTTTGACTTGTGCTTTTAATATTTAATAATTATCCACACATGATTTAACCCTGCTACAAATGAGGTTTCAAGTCAGCATCTGCTCTAACTACATGTTACTCAGAGACTTCAAGTTGCTGATGACATACATATGTGACTCGTTTTGCCAAGTCTGCATACCCCACCAGCATGGCTTCAGAAGTAACTTCCACTCCCTCCCTACTCTCTCTTCCCACATGTTTGTTCACAAGATGCTTAGTCCCTTCCCTCATTTTTTCTTGTTCAGTCATTAAAACTAACTTTTTAACTTGATAGCATTTTTTATATCTAGCCTGGCAGTTTTGACATAGATAATGGTTTTTATTTATTATCATTACTATTGACTGAACACCTGAAGAGGGATGCCTCATTCATGCAAAAAGATGGATAAAATTCTGCTCCCATTGAGATCCCTGAGGGTCTCAGCACTAACTTCATTCAGGCTAAGTTTTTCTCATCATCTGTCACAGACTGCACAATGTTGGGTTCCAGTTTTCAAAAAATAACCTTATTTGTTTTATTGTTTTGTCTTAATCAAAGCAAGCTACTAAAACAACTCACCAGGAAGTCCCCACTCTACAGGGACAATGAAAGGTGAATCTATCTTATCTGGGAAGAGGAATTTCCCTGATGTTGTTCAGTCACTGTTCAAGGACAAACCTTAGGTGAATTAGCTCCTCCTGTACTTTGTTCAACCAGTGATAAGGGTCATAAAAATCAACAAACCAAGATAAACTGGGTAAAAAAATGTCTCTTTTCTATCTTCTTCCACGGAAAGGAAAAGCAGACTTGAGGATAAAAAATAACAATTGTTATTGCTCTCTGGTCATCCAAAAATATCTCCCAAAACGCAAGATGTGTCAAGTGGTTAATACCTTTTGAACTTTCCTTTGAGCTTTCCTCTGTGGTTAGAGCCCTCTGAGCCCGTGAGTAGCAGCTGACAGTGATTAAGTTTCTGTATGCGCACACAGTTCAAACTGCGCTTAGAAAAGCCACATTTGGTCATTGTTTACTTAAGTTTGCAGCAACAAATACAGATGCATGGATTTGAATGTACACCTGGCATTAATCAGCTGCTGCTGCTGTTATTTCACAGCTGCCTCCAAGCAAGGCAAAATGCTGGAGTGGAAATACAGTTTCAGAATAACCAGAGATCTGTAAGGGACCCACACTGAGGAAGGAGACCTCCCTAACAACGTTTTCTTCCAGCTCGTTTCAGCATTCAGAATTATTTTGTGTTAAATCTCTCTTTTTATAAAGGATCTGCAGTTTTTCAGCTGAAGTGTGTGTATATAAGTACATGTATATGCCTGTGTACATGCTTTAAAAATTTGAACGGTTACTGCCTGAAACTGGAAAGAACCTACGCTTGATACAACCAGGGGTCAAGGAGACTTGGAGAGACAGAATCATCAGTAATTCAGCAGCAATGCAGTAATAATGCAGTGGTGCTCACCTTTTCTAACCCTTTCTTGGAGATGTCCAGTGCTGGAGGTGTAATACCGCCTTCATCCATCAGCTCCAGGTTTAACAGATCCAAGAGGTTCTTAACATAATCTCATTCGGTTTAATTTAATCTCATTTCACCCTATTGTTGTTGGACATGGAGGGCAACAGATTCTGAAGCCAGGAGGACAGGGCTGCTCAGAGAGGCAGCTCTGTGCCAGGCCATACATCACATAGCCCTGCGGCACTGCCACCAGCACCAACACTGTGGGCTGCCACTGAAATGGGTCCCTTGTTGCAGTGCTATCTGGGCTCCCAGCTTCTTTACAGCCTGCCTGCCCTTGCTAGATGGAGTTTAGGATGTTTGGCTCCCAGCTGAGAGCCCCAGTGGGGATTTTCCACCTTTGTAATGTCTTTCAGCCATGAAATATTCCTGTGCTGAGTCCAGCAGAAGCACTGAGGCTGAGAAGGGCCCTTCTCCACAGCAGATCTTTTCTTCTAAAAAATCCTTTTCTTTGGGTGCAAAATAGCCAGTTTGTTTGTCTTCTATGTTTTCAAAGGTGTTGTAACATGAGGCGTATCTGAGAGGGCAGTGCTGAAGATTCAGGCTCATTAAGTGGCAGCAGTTGTTGATCATCAGCTGCATGAGGTATGGTAGGATACATGGGAAGGGAAAACAGGCATTTGTCAGCGCCAGTTTTTGCTAACAAGGCCTGATGTATGTATTTATCTGTTCTCCTGTTAGATAGTGAACAATGTGTGAGTTTTGATGCATTTAAAATATTTCTGACAATAGCTAGGAAATGAAAACTGAACTTAAAAAGACAGGAAAAGCAAGAATCACAATCAGATCCTCAAGGCCTTCAGTCTGAGCTTGAAAAGGACAAATTCAAGTCACATATATCTCACTTAGTGAGCATACTTGCCTCATCCAAGAGTAAGGGATATTTACCAGGTTCTCTTCATCTAGATTATAATCTGGATAGATTGCATCTTCTAGATATCTAAAGATAGATGCCACTTCCTTGTCTTGCGTTTTATGATCTTTCTATACTTTCAATATTTATTTTTGTGCTAGAAACCTTAAAACTTTCAGAAATGCGAGCAATACGTCAACTATTGCACAGTTAATTAAACTCAAGTGAAAATCCCCCATCCCTCTTTTCCTCTTAGGGGGGACTATACTGCAGGCACCAAACAGACTGTGGCACAGAGAAGATGAACGCAAGATCACTGTCAGCAAGTGTGGCATCAAGCTGTGTGAAGAGCATGGGGTGTTGCCAGTCCTGAGCTCTTCACATGGCTGCATCCAGAGTGTCATTTAAAGCCCTTTTGTGTAGGTCTATTTGACACTGGAGGCTTGGCCAGTCCCAACCCTGGCTGAGCAGCTCCTGGTGTGTTGCATGGGAATGGGGGGCTCAGCTCAACTGCTGGAGGGCCCTGAAAACTACAGGCACTGGTATGGACACCAGCCTGGCCACCCCACAGCTCTGCTTGCCTCTTCATCATACCAGGGTTTAACCGTCCTTTGCCACTTGTGCCTACCCCAAGGATAGTTGATGAGCTCATTACATCACAGTCTGACCTCTCCGGAGTTGCTGCCCAAACGTGTCCTCCACTGTGGGCATCTTCTTATAGAAGGAGATACATTTGACAGTAGAGACACCCTTTACTCTCTTTAGTGTATTCCCATTTTATCTTCAAAGTCAGGATAACCTCTCCAGTGAAGAGGAAGCAAAAATTTCAGTGTAACAGCAACAGTGAATTAATGGATTATCATACAGAACATCTTTTATGTTTTTAGATAGCAAAAGAATGAGCCATTTCTCTGCTATTTTCTGATTACTGACATCAAGATAAATTCATATGTGTGTATGTGCACACATTTAATCTCTTTATGCCAGACTTAAGACAGGGATGGTGGACATAGACTGCAAGAGGATTACTGGTATGGGAGAACCCAGTTTCATGATAGTGATGTGGGACACTCTTTGTTTTATGACCAATATTTTGGAAAGTTGTATATAACAGTAGACGTGTAGTTATTTGCTTTCACAAAGACCTCTCTTCTGCCGGGTCTTTCCTGCATCAGTGGGTATGAAATTTTGCATTGTTTCAAAAAAATCCTTTCATTCAGTCTAAACACAAAATATTTAAATTCTCTGTTAGGGATGATTTTATGTTTAAATGACCCTTTTTTTACCAACCTTCTTCCCTGCTTCATGGAAGATGTCCCTCACAAAGTGGCTAAATTTCTGTTTGAATGTCAGTGAAATATTTGTGCTTTAAAGCTGAGATATGCACTTCTCCTTCTTTATAAATTATCTGTGCTCATCCTTGTGTTGAAATGCTAGTTAGGATTTAAAGCTTGTTAAATGTCTTAAGGCCCAGTTGCAGTTCACTGATCAACAGTCTATTCAGGATTAGTATTTTTGACATTGAGATTTAGAGACAAAGCCAAATTAGTAATTTCACAATTCTTTGCAAGCACTAGGGAAACTAAATTTTCCTCTTAGTTATGTGGATATCTATTGATCTAGGAATCTCTTTATTTTTATACAGACAGAAATTTTATCTCAATATTCAGATGTTTTACTATAATGGAAACAAGGCTTGCAAAAATATATAATTTTAAGCATGGACTTCAAAGAGTTTAACAGTTACACATAAATCATAGAGCAAGTTTAATCTCAGGTTGAAAACAATAGGATGAAAGAGAGAGCAGAACAAAAATTAATCATCTGGTTAACTTCAGATATCCAGCATATAGGCACCTCCAATTGAGCTAGTTATATCAAAAGCCCTCTCTAGTCAGTGGAGGGAAAGTAGGTCTTTGAGTTTAGCAATTCTGATTTTCGTTAGATATTTACTTATCTGTCTTATAAATGTATATTTCTTTCTCCTGGCCATAAAAGTTTAGACAACCAGCTCAAATTTCACTGCAAATATCCCCTTTTAGCCAGAGGAATAGTACCCTTGGAGTTAGATCACTACTTAGTGATCTAAAATGATTTGGAATATAATGGATAAGAAGGCATCTCTATGTTTCCTGACCATTTAACTCTGCAGAAGCAAATGTATTGACAATATCTTTATTGCTGTTGACGTTTCTATAAGACGTCTTTCTTGGTATAACTGTTAATGTGAATTTAGAGTAGAATATATATTTGTCATCATTTTGAACTTTTTCTTAATGCTTAATGTTTATGTTTCATCTAAAGAATTTCAGGCTTGTAAGAGGGTCAGGTTCTTGGTTAGGTCAGTGAATCCAGTGCTTTTTTAAACGCACATACTCTGATCAGTTCTCTTAAGAGCTTCAGTACATCATTTTGCAATCACATATCTCAGAAATAATTTATACAATCAATTAAAGAGCATTATCAAGGGATGATTTGACAACTGTTGCCATGCCAACCAATGAAGCAGAAAGCTCCTCAGCGTTTAAAGGCTGCACCTGGTGATAGATATAGCAGATTTTGAGGACTCAGACAGAATCGCAGATGTCCAAAGGTGTGGAGAGAACATGATTTAAAGCTTGATGTTTTTCCATTTTTACTGGCGAAAGGGTGTTGATGGCATGTTGTTCACTTTCTCATTAAAATTCTGTCATTTTTCACAAAGTGTTCTGCATTCAAGGCTGAAAATTGAAGTGAGAATGCACTTTACAGTCTGATAAAATATGATAGCAAAATGGATGATGTTCATTTGCAGGCAGAATTAATTAAAAAAAAAAAAAAAGGCTTTGTGTCAGTGCATTTATGAAAAGCCCGTTAATCAAACACAACTTTACCAGCCTTAATGGACACAACTTAAACACTCTTGCATTAATATTTAAAATTCCAGTTAGCAAAAGGCTCCTACTACATTGAGCTAAAAAGTAATTAGAATAGGTCATTGTAACAATAAAACAGTACAAGCTGAAAGTACATTTTCTGTTGGCAACAACAGGTTAGTCATTGGCCACTCAGTCTTGACATTTGTGTTTCATCTTTACTTACACAGTATCTCTGCTCTTAATCAGAGAATGAATTCTGCAAAAAAAAAAAAATTCCTCCTGTCCTCCTATGCCATTTTACATGTTCTCATAGCTACAGGAATTAGAGTTAAAAGTGCTGAGCCATGTTAGCTTGGAGGCTGTGCACTCTCTCTGTCAGACTTCCATTATTATGGCTATACTTGTGAATCTCAGAACAGCACTTTCAGGTGTGTAGTAGGTTACTGCTCAGGTTACTGTAGATTCTCTGAGACAATTTCTTATGATGAACTTGTTATGGTCTTGAAACACTGAGGCACATAATTAGGATCCTTTGTAATGCAAATGAAATAATTTGTGTGCAGAGACATCAAGAATGGTTTCTCATGCAAATGGAAACCTTGCATAATACTAAATTTTCACTGCAAATTACTTGCTATAGAAAGTCCAGAATTATCACTGCAATCCATTTCTGGGATGGTCTTCTTGACCCTAATCCAATGAAAACATTTAGGCAATTTTTCTGTGACACAGGTAAAGCTATTTCTTTGAGTAGTTTAGCTGAAGCTTGTATGAACTGCTGAAGCTTGCCTTAAAATCTATTGCATTCAACTGACTTGTTCAAGATGATTTACAGCATCCTGCCCCACCTCACAGGATTATGGCACCCCTGCTCTAAGGCTATTCAAGAACCTAACTCCCTTTATGACTTAAAGCAACTCCTAATTTCCAACCATAATTTATTCGCTGCTATGCTGTGAGGAAGGATATTACATGTGTCTTCATGGCCCATCTCCTGCCATCATTGAAGCCTATGTTATTCTTTGATGTTAAAAACCGACCATGGAAACATATTACTTGACAGAATATACCTACAGGTTATTCACTTAGAAACAACCAGAGGCTGCAACCATTATGATAGCAAGAATTATCCCTTTCTTCTAGATCTAGTGTTTTGTAGGTGATTACTTTGCAGACTCTTAACCATTTTACAAAAAGTAGAAATTATTCGTTTGGAACTAGATGATCTTAAAGTCCTTTCCAACCTTAACTATTCTGTGATTCTGTAATGGATAAAAAGAAAATCCAACAATGTAGCATACATGAATAGCAGGCCCAGGCTGAGATGTTATTTATGCGGTCTAGATGATCTGGAGAACTTGTGGTATACCATCATAGAACACTCTTTACTTTCTCTTCATACAAAGGTTACTACTAAATATGAGTCATTGTTTGCTTCATCTTCTGACACTGCAACAACAACAACCTTGGTCATGTCAGGAGACCATTGTGATGGAATGGTGTCTCCCCAAACGTCACAATTATGTCTGAAGATAAACAGCAGGACCAAATGACCCGATCATATTTTATTTTACCCCTGATAGATACAATTCAGTGCCTATTTTGTGTATCACTGCAAAACTATTTCCCATGCAAAAATAGATTACCAAGAACAAGTGCAGTGTTTCTTTGTCATGTTCACAGTAGAAGAAATTATGAGGCTGTGACTCTTATCCAAGCTTGTGTCATAGAAATATCTCAGTTCTTCTCAGAACCAAATGACCTCAGGACCTGGGATAGGTGAGGAAATATGTTTAGGTTGATCTGAGAATATTTTAAACAGAAGTTATGAATAAATATTAGATAATTAGACCATTCATTGTTCTGGGGCTAATTCTGGCTCCTGATTCTGTGAATTATACAAATGGCTGCTTGTCTAGGCCACTGCATTCACCTCTGTGATACGTCTTTTCCTGCTGCACCAGAAGAAGTCCTGGCATTCAGAGACCCCAAAAAGTCTTTGTTAAGGTTTTGATGCATTCTGTGAGGTCTCAGATCCTTATCTACATTTGACAGGATGGATGGCCCATGGTGATATTAACAGATGTGGTATCTTGCAGCAGTTTGTAGATTCAAGAGATGTAAGTTCAAGAGGTGCACCAAATGACTGCCCATCCATACATGGGTACCCAGGAGTTTGGGATATGGATGCAGCACTAGTCATGTTTTTCCTCTCTGTGGAATTAACTACAGCTGCTTGTTTGTCTTACTCCAATGAACTTTCCTCTGTATGACAACAGAAAGATGGAGGCATAAAGGCAAAATTGAGTTGTTTTTTTTTTTTTCCAGGAATAATGTCTCCCAGCTACAAGGTCCCCAATCTGCTCCTTAAGTTTAGGCTTCAGTCCCAGGCCTTCCCCAGGACTACTCTAACATCAGTGGAAGCCTCAAAGAGAAAGTTTCCACATGGCCTTTGGGCACCAAAACCTCCTTTTTCCTCACAAAATAGTTCAGCTGCTGTGAGATCCCCTTGGATATTTATTATTCCTGGCTTTGCATGTGGATTTGAGCCTTGAAAGCACATTCCTACTTTCCCCCAGCCAAGCAAGTCTGTGAGTGGAGGCTGGATGCCCTCCTCCAAGTGCAATTGGCACATTTCCCCATACCCTCTGCAGCCTGCTGAGCCCCCAGGGGACTGAGGGCAACCTTACCAGCGCTGGAGTGTGGCTTATCTGACTGCATGTTGTGTGCATAAAGTAAAGCAGCTGGTGTATTTTAGCATGATTAACTTTGCTAGAAATGATTTCCAGTCTTTAGAGCTTGGTCTTTGGAGCTGTTACAGGCTCTGTACAAGCCTTTTCCCTGTGTTAAGTGGAGGAGCCACCTAAGCCAACTTTCCAGGGTGTAATGGCTCTCTCAGGGCTGGAAGGTATAGGTTGTGTTGGTATGTATCCATCTATTTTTGGTCTATATCCTCTCTTGAAATGGTGTTTACTGGCTAGGTTTCAGAGCTTACACCTTGCTTCAAGCATATCTTTGCTTATCCTCATTTTAAACTCCATTTCTGCATCTCAAATTAACAGTCACTTAAAAATTTCAGACAATTACAGCACATGCGAGTGGTCTAAGCAGTGGGCTGTGGTCTCACTTTTTGTGCTTTCCTAATCTGTCCCAAAGAAGCATGGCTTTTCTGCTGCATGGTGTCATTGCTTTAGCACAAGAGTTTGAAAAATGCCTCATCAGAGCCCTATGTCTTACTGTTTGTGTGGTCTTTTAAGAGACAGTGTTAAGTTTGTCCTCAGGAGGGAAATGAAATCAGTTTCCCCTGTCACAGATGGCTGTCCTACCTTCTTGGCTATCCTAGAAAGACAAAGGGCTGCAAAGCCAATGTTACATGGGCTTTAAGGTACATCCAGGGTGTCTGACGTTAATTTTTACAAGAAAAATGTATTAGTGAACATGAGGAAAGCTGCAAGAACACTTAGTTCCCTACTTGCCTCTTCCTTAGAGCCTTGCTCCTGAGCAGTTTGAGGGGTAAGTGAGGCAGCTAGCTGCTCTGACTTGATGTTCAGAAAGTAATCTCTATGCAGAATACCAAGCCCTATGGAGTATCTGTGCCTATAGGACCAGCTAGAAGTGCAGCACCACAGTTTCTGGGCCCCAGCTTTAAATTTTATGACTTCAAGTTCTACATATGTCCTGCTTTACTGGCTACCTCCTCTACTGACCCAATCCATGAGTGCCACTTGCTGGCAGAAACAGGCTTGGAGTCATGTGCAAATATTTTCATGTTTGGTTTAAAAACTGGGGAAACTAAACATCACATCCTCATTGTAAATCAGCATTTGGGTTTAAAAGAAGCATCGACTTCCAGGATAGTTTTCTGAATATCTTTCAGCTCATCTGTCTGTTTTTGCATTACAGTGGGGGAAATGCATCCACACACTCACATCTCAAATCAGAAATGGCAACAGCTCGCACCATTCTAAGTCTGTCACCATATCTAGCCATACACCATATTATTCCTTCCTCTTTTTGTAAAGCCCCACACTCAAAATTTTTGTATAGTCTTCGGTTGCAAAAGGATAACACTGTGTTTCCTCAGAGCAATTATTCAAGACACAGAAAATACCTTTATTTATATCATATGACAAATTAAGCCAAGTGAAATAATAGTCGTTAACCAAGCACTGCAACCTAGCATAATATGTATAACAACAAGTCTCAGAAAAGTTCCTATCTTGGGCTGGTTTTGTATTTAAAAGCACGCATATGACAGGAATCAATTAACATGCTTATATCTCATCAGTTTCTGATAATTAATATGAGCTCTAAGGGCTTTATGGATTGCTGGTTTGATAATTCACTAGCAGCTGAAGTAATAGAGGTTATGATGGAAAGATGGCCTCATAGCTGCCTTGCAGAGTGCACTAAGTGATTGAACCCAAAGAATAATAGGGATGGAAATTGCTGTGTTCATTCATGGATAATATATGACAGGAGTAAGGCAAGCAGCAAGTTAGCAGATGACTCAGCCAAGCATCTATGACTGAACAAAGTGTGATTCTAACCTTCTGTCATTGAAAATATATTTAATAGAAACATTATCATTCTGATATATTACTTGCTATGATATGACATGTTTATAGTACAGTTTCCCTGTGATACTACTATAGCACTAGATTTTGGCGCGTGTGCTTTTGCTGAATTGTACTTCACCCCAGAATAAATCTACTACTCCTGGAGCAAGAGACTATGCAAAAAACCCAAAGGAGCCAGAAGATGGTCCAAAGTTGGCTTAAGCCAAGTATCACCAGATAAATGTAAAGGATCCTATTAATTTTTAATATGCAGAGAGGAAGTTCTCTATAAACACTGAGGACCACATGTAAGGTTCTTCCTTTGTTACAACTTTTTATGCCTCAAACTAGAGCACTGGACAACATAATTTATTTTTTTAATTAATGAATATGAACGGCCACATGCTTCAGATGCAGATCAAAGAAGAGGGATGCTGAAGGCATGGATTAAAGTTAGCTGCCTTTTCCCTGTGTCTGGGAGAGCTCAGTTTGTAACGTTTTTATTGAAAGGAGCACTCAGGTGTCCAGCAGTGGAACAGAGCACGAAGTCTGAAGTGTTGTATTAAAGTGAAACTTGCTGAAGGGAGGGGAAGGAGCATAAAAATGAAGCAAGATAATCTCTAGAGCACATTGTACATGTGTGCTGGTCAGGGATGGCTTGCAGCAACTCTGCAGTACTGTGCAACAGTACCCTGCCAACAGAATTCATGCTGAAAACATATGTTCTCTGCTCAAACCAGCTTTTGCTACATCTGGAAACCAAGAGTTAGAGGGGGAGGGAAAAAATAAGGCAGCAGCATATGTAATTCTCTTCTAAGAGAAACCATTCATTTATGAAAGAAATCTTTCTCCTTATATCACCAGCAGAAATTCTCTCAAAGTTCTGGAATGGATATTTAAAAGCTGGGTTAGGAAAGTTAAAAGAAATAAAACAAAAAAGGTAGGGAAAGGGAATGTAGGTAATGGCAGACATTTATGACACTTTTTTTCTGAAGTAAAGTCACGTCTTGATATCAAAAGCAATCTTATTTAGCAAAAAGTGGAAAACTTGGCAAAAACACTGTTTAAAATGACTGCAAGACTTGTAAAACCCCCAGAATAACTCAGTTTTGCTGTCAAAAGCCTGGGAAACACAAAACAGATGTTTCACCCAGCCTCACTTACTCAGCCAGATCCCTCCGTACTATGCAGGCAGCTGTACCACATGTCTTTTCCTGAGAAAGAAATAGTGCTTTCCTTTGGCATTTCTGCATCATTATCATTGACCAGCTGGACACTGTCATCAGATGAAGACAGCTTCTGTTATCCTTCCCGCTACCTATGTCTGCAGAATCTCTCCAAGACTGAGAAGCTCCCTGCTTTGAAAAACAGAAGCATTAGGTGCCAATTTTGGCAAGCCTTGATTCCTCAGTCGACTGGCCGGGCCACTGAAGTCTGAAAGCACTACTTGCTGCAGTGGGTGGTGGCAGCAGAGCTCTCAGTTTGCACCCTGAACAATGCACACATTATTAGAGCTAACAGCAGCTACGTGCACACGTAACAATATAGCCTTGAGACTGCAGCTTGGGAATGCCACAAGAACAGATTGGGTTTTTTTTTTGTTCATGGGAGAAAGCATGGTGAGTAACAGGAAAATCACTTGAGCCGAGGTTGAACTCTCCCTGCTGGGTTGCTTAAGGAGGGAGGGGTGAGATCTGGGACTTCTGTCTCTAACTGACATCTTGTGGGATTTTCAAATCTTATATTGACCTCTGGATCATCCATTTAGCTTCTGCCTCACCCTGTCCATCTAGCTTAGTGTTTCAGGATGTTCAGCTCACTGGCTGGGCAATGGAGACACAAATTTGTGTAGGCAGAGGTGGATGTTTCACCCTCGATTTATCTCATCCTCTTCTGAGTCCTCTAACAAGGAGTTATTTGGTGGTGTGGCTCCTCATCACTATCCTCTATGTGAAAGAGATGGTTTAAACATTTTGTTCTTGGCAAGTTGCTCTGTGAATCCTCCGTGCATCTGGGATTTAGTATCCACTCTCTCTGGGGATACTTCTTTGGAAAAACACATGGTTACTTTATGTAAGCAGATCACTACCTCGAACCTGGACAACTGTGGGCACTGTTCCCAGACATGAAGCTTGGTCTAGGAAAGGAAGTCTCAGAATCTGACCCTAAAGATCTATATAGTGCAATCTTAAGTGAGGCTGTGGCTCTAGAATGAGGTTACTGTTTTAACGTTGCACTTTCATCATGAAGCTTCCTTTGCTGGGTAACCTATAGTTGCATTTCAGTTGACCAAGTATAAGACTATTACTTTGAAACTGAGATGGAAATCTTAATATGTGATCAAGAAAATGGTACCATCACCACAACAAGGAAGAGACTGATTATTTAAAATTACTTGCATATTAATATAATTTACAAGTCATTCTGGAAAGGCAGGCATGGGGAAGAGAGAAGCTATTGTCTTACATACCCTTGTCTCCTAAATTCACTATGAAGCGGAGGGAGTTAGACCACTGGCAGTCTCTTAAAATGATTAAGAAAAGGAGGCTCACCACCTTGCAGCAGAAGGGGAGGTCTCTAGAGCAGATCAGATTAACGAGACACAAGCTTTTATTAACAGAATCACACTAAGCAAGGTTTGGAAATAGTGAGGGATTTTAACTGTACGAAAGGGAATTAATACAGCAAAGAATGCAGACTGTTCAGCCACTCCTTGGAAGACAATTTTTATAAGGAAGATGAAACAGTAAAATCTTTTTTCCTAACAAGAGAGAAGGAGGGGATGAAAATACAAAAGTAAAAAGCAATTTGTGTCAGGGTGAACACGAAATGACAAAGTTTATGATCTTCATGAAGAGAATCAAAAAATGAAATGCAAGAAGGCAAACTTCAGTAACTGCGAAGGATTGATAGGCAAAGTCTAATGGAAGGCACTTTAAGGAAAAGATGAAACAAGCTGGCAGCTTCTCAAAGAATCAGAGGAAAGAATCAGCTATAGAGACATACAAATTTAGCAAAATCATGAGCTCTTCATTGATCTCAGACTCAAGAGGAAATGTAGGAAATAAGCAGCCGGTGACATTACTAAAGGTGGGTATAAAAGAAGAACTCAAGCATATAAGAATAGAGGCATCAAGGACAAGAAGAAATCACTCTACAAGTACATTTCTAGAAAGAAAAAGACTGGTGGAAAGCGGCACATTACAGATGAAGGTCAAAGTGTTTAATGCTTTTCTTCATCTATCATCCATATAGCAGTGATCAGGTGGTTAACATCATTAATTCCAAGGACAAAAGACTGCAATAGGGAAAGAACAAGCCAGACAGAATTAGGTAGGCTCACATTTTTAATTGGCTGAGCTTCCTTGTCTGACACAAGGATATCTCTGGCTTGTCAGCAGGCCTTATGGGGAGTAGCTGGGTTACTAGGAGTCTGGAAAAGTTCAGGGGAAAGGATGGGGCAATAAAAAAAACCCAAGAAAGTAGACTCAGAGGATCACAGAGCTGTCAGCTTAAATGCAGTCTCTGAAAAATTCTTCACAAATAAGCATGCAAACTTCCTGTGAGGAGCTGGAAGGTGAAAAGGTTAGCATCCAGATTGGATGTTCCAAGTACAAAACATTTGAAATAAGGGGAGAAGCAGCTGTCTTCACTTCAAAACAGGTTTTGACAGTTGCACAAGGCTCACAATCCAACAAGCAAGCAGTGTAATCTATAAGCTGCTTGCAAGCTGTTCTGGTACCTGTACCCACAAAACAGCTGGCAAAGGTTTGCTCTCAAAGTGAAAGGGCTCTTTGGACGGGAGGATGCAGGATGCTAGAGTCTGTTTTGTCTAATGCTATCATATCTAAACGATGGGAAAGGGGGTTTGCTATATAAATTAGCAGATGATACTACTGGGAGGAGCTGCAAGTACATAGCAGGAGTGCATTAGAATTCAAAGTGCCCTTGGGAAACCAGTGAAATGGCCTGGAAAACACAAAGGATGAATTTCCATGGTGAAAATGCAAGCTGCCACATTTGACAGGGTAGATCACAAATCTGAGGTCTGTGAGAACAAAATTACTTTGCAAAAGTGTATCATGAAAATGGCAAACATTGTGTGGGGTGTATAAAAAGTAGTGTTGCAGAGAGATACTTGGACAAATACTATTTATTTGTTCCATGTCATAGATACGGCTGTAATTTAAGACATATGTGGACAAATTTGAACATGTCCATAAGAAAGCAACAAGAGGTCTTAAAAAAGCATGACCTTGGAGGAAACAGTGAAGGAATTAGCTTGGTGTGGTCTCAAGAAAAATAGACAGGGGGAAGGGTTGGTAACAGCCTTTTTAGTGCATAAAGGCTGCTGTGAAGAGAAAAGGCATAGCTTTGCCCTCTGCATCTGCAGGGGATAGGTCAAGAAGCGGTGGAGTTCAACTGCTGCAGAGGAAGTGTATAAAAATTTTCTGAGGCATTAGGGAAAACTTTCTAATGGTACAATTAGGGAAGCACTAGAATAGATTGCCTGGGGAAGTCATGGAGTCTCCATCACTGGCGGTCTCAACAATTTGGGCTAACATCTGTTGGGAAAAACATGCACATAACCAAACTGGCTGGAGGCCAGGGAAGTGACTACATGACCTCCTGAAGTCCCTTTCAGACCTGTTTTTCTCTTGTTCTAATCATTTGAGAGCCTCCCTCCCTGACAATGCTATGCACTTTTAGTTTAAACCATTTGACGTGTTGCTCAATTATTATTCTGGGGTGGTTTTTTTTTTTTGCAGTCCTATATATTACACAGATAATTCCTAGCTTATCTGAAAGAGCAATGTTTCACTTAAAGTTCCTCCAGGAAACATTAGGCTTATATCTGCAGTCACCTTGGACCCTCGTGTTTTCAGAAGTTGAAATTTAGGCACTTTTCAGGACAGCCACAGATCCTAAACCTGGTGGTGGGAGAGGGGAGAGGGGCTGGAACCTAGACCATATGAAGTACCAAGAAACAGGCTGTCAAGCTGCTGTGCACCACATGGGGAGAAGAGGCAGGCTGAGCTCTTAGGACTTTCCTCCCCCTTCCCTGAAAGACAGAAATCTCTACTTTCCCACTGACAAGGGGGAGCTAGTGGCTCAAGAAGCAGACCTGTCTTATCTCCTTAGACCACATCGGAACCAATGCTCAGAGCTGCCCCTCAGAGCAAGCACTGGTTACCTGGCAGTGACCCATGCCAGTCTGAGTCACTGGGATCTTCAGGGTTGGATCTGCACCATGCTTGGTTCCCCAGAATGGGAAAAATACCACTGGAGAAGATCTGTTGAACCAAAACCAGGGTGGGGGAGTACAGAAGCAGTAAAGAATAATTCTTTGTATTGACCCTTTTATTTACATGATCCCAAATTTGGATTGCACTTTCAGAGTATCCTCATGAGACATACCAAATAGCAGTGACATTCTCAGAAATCATCAGCTTTTAAACTACTCAGAAAATACCTGACCTTTAAACAGAAAAGAGAGGTGTTAAGTAGACCATTTACCTTAAAGTGGTATTTTCAGCTGAGATGAAAGTGCTATGCTGAGGCAGACAGGGTCAGAAACATGTCTCCATCAGCATTCCTCTTCTGTAATATGAAGCAAACATGCCAATTCTCAGCTCCAGCCCAGAAACCTCAGCATTGGGCTTGAATCATGCTTTATCTGGTTTTGGTTGGTGGCACTGAGACACCTGCAGTCAGAGACAGCAGAGAGATGTCTTGTCCAAAGCTTGCATATAAAGGGAGGAAGGAGAGTTGTTCACATACATATGGAGGAAGTGTAGCCCAGACGCCTTTGGAGAGCCAGGGGCTCTGCAGAGCCCATAAACTCAGAGGGAAAAAGAAGGGATGGCTAAGAGTGGCCCCCCAAATGTTGTTAAACTGATCATCTCTCTCAGGATTTTACTTTTCTACTATCTGTCTCTCCTCCTTGCATTCCAGTTGACCCAGTCTGCCTCAAACAATTCTTGTGGTAGCTCCAAATTCTTCATTCTTTATTCCTCATCCATCTTTCCCCTAATGGCTTCTGCTTGCATCAAGCACTCAGCATTGCCAGCTAAATGAAGGAAAAACTTTAGCTTTCTGAATTTCTTGGTGTTCTCAGAACACAAAACTGCAAAATAATGTTCTCTATCTGCCTCCTCAGACAAACTCTTGGTTGAGAGAGATTATGATCATCTATGTTTATGCACAAGAAGAAATCAGTGTTCATAGAATCATAGAATAACTGGGATTGGAAAGGATCTTAAGATCATCCAGTTCCAACCCCCCTGCAATGGACAGGGACACCTCCCATTAAACCATGTCACCCAAGGCTCTGTCCAACCCGGCCTTGAACACTGCCAGCGATGAAGCATTCACAAATTCCCTGGGCAACCCATTCCAGTGCCTCACCACCCTTATGATAAAGAACTTCCTCCTTATATCCAATCTAAACTTCTCCTGTTTAAATTTGAACCTGTTACCCCTTGTCCTATCACTACAGACCCTAATGAATAGTCCCTCCCCAGCATCCCTATAGGCCCCCTTCAGATACTGGAAGGCTGCTATGAGGTCTAGGAGGTTGGCTCTGAACTGTCTTGGAGGTCAGTGGTGTATGACTTCTACTCCAGTAGCACTTTCATCTGCTTAATAGATGAGTGTGTCTGTCTGGACATGGTCTTGGGCAATTGTCCAAGTAGGTGGCCCTAATTGAGAAGGGGGGTTGGACCAGATCACTACTAAATCACTTCAAGATATCTCTTCCAACCTCAACCATTCTGTGGTTCAGTGTGATTCTGTGACTCCTCAGCCTGCATCTCCTGAAATGTCCTGTTTCCTTCGTGACTAGTGTTTCAAGTGTTGCTCTCCAACCTTGTGTGCTAGACAGGGCAAGTAACAGTTGACTGCAAATTGGAATGGCTTATTCACATCTTCCTAAATACTGAACACTAGACGTGCTCCACACCCCTGTGATGCATACCCAATATCTGGAAAAGGAAACTCATTTCTTAAAATTTAAAACATTTAGTAGACCTTTAAACTGCAGAGAGCTTTTAGACTTAGTGACAGGAGAGCTGCCATTTGTGCTATCACCCCATATAGGCAGCTCTGCATTACACAGATGAGGGCAGCCACACAGAAAATGACGTCCATGCCTTACTCAAAACCTGCTGCTCTCCTGAGGGCATCAATGCTTTATTTAGGTCACTTTTTAGAGATCACAAATTGAGCCTCAGGGCAGAGTTTAATCCTTGGACTCTATATTCAGATTCTATTCTCATTGTGGAGTAAATGGTGATTCCTTGCACAATTCCAAGATAAATCCTAGTGATGCCGGTAAAAATCCCTACCAAGCAAGTATGTGATTTGGTAGACTTTTTAGAAACATGACTAATATAGGCTGCTGCTAGAGCAGCCCGTTTCCATGGGCTGACCTTATGCTGACCCCTTGCCCAGAGCCTGCCTGGTTCTTCTCTGCTTTCTTCTCCAGCTCCAGTTTGTCTGGGGTCATCAATGCTATCAACTGCCTTTTCACTAACAATGTGAACAGATTCTTTTGTAGCTTAGGTACTGCTAAAAATCATGGCTTGTTTTCCCAGAAAAGCAAGAAAGTACCTTTTTCCTTACGTTTTGCTGCTAAACCTATGGAAAAGATAGTCAGCTGTCTAACCAGATTTTGTGGTTGTGCTCCTTCCCTGGTCCAAAAGAGCCAGTAAGAGATTTTGGAGCTGTCTGTCTTTTTGTCAGGTGACATCTGTAGGACTGTAAAGACATAATTTGTTACAAGATTTAACTTAATGGAACTACCTAAGGTAGAACTAAAATGAATTGCCCAATAAAAGTTTGTTATTTTTTTGATAGTGAATAGCCGTCCTCAAACCTTGACTCTACCCACAGAAAAACGTCAGTTTTATTGAGTCACATTTGAGCGACAGCTTTAAGCAGCAGGAACAATGAGGAATTATTCATATCCCACCCTTCCTAAGAAAAATGACTTGTGATATTCAGACTTTGAAAAGGGCAGTTAATTTATAGTGTTAAGGGAGTTTAAAAATATAAATATTTAAGACAGAATCAAAATGTTCTGAAATCATTAAAATTAAGCATTTTGGTAAGGATGGCCAGAAATGTGGTTTGGCCAATTGGTTTGAAGTAAAGATCTGAGATTTTTAAATATTGGTGGCTTGGGTTCAAATGAGACAAAAAAGCTTATGACATGTGCATGAATATGAACAGGAAAATGAACAAGGAGATGTTGGTATGTGCATATAACCACATGCCTGTTTTTGTATTTGCTGTTATCCCAGTGTGAATTGAGAAGAATGAGATGACATATCCTTAGAGGCATGGATAAGAGGCATATGAAACCCTTATTGATTTTTATTATGTGTCCTCATGAAGTCCTTTCTTTTTAAGGACTGCTTACATTTTAACGCTAAAGCTTCCTTCAGTGAAGTACAGTTAGATATCTCCTCTGAATCACTCTATTTATAGGGCAATCTTTTTTCTTAGCCTTGAAATGAAGGTATTTACTGGAACACTTTGATTTTTCACAGTAACAACCCTTTTTCCACTCAATTTGAATATCCATCTTATGAGTGGGTTCTAACAAGTCTGAGAGCAGATATAGCTACTTTTCTAACATGTCAGCAGCATATGTATGTCAGTCCATGTTACCACACAAAATAAGCGAACATCATCATTTTAGTGAGGAGTTCCTGTAATATTCAGTTTCCATATTAACAGGAAAAATAAGGCTCCTTGGGAAGTTTATGGCCTGAAGAGTGACAAATACTTACAATGTACACAGACATGGTTCCCATATACTGCCGTTCAGCTCCCTAGCCCACATGGCTTGCATCAGGCAAAGCAGGCTGAGGGCTAGCACTTGGTACGAGAAGGGAAAATTGACTGGAAAAAAGGGGATCCAAGCCTGCCTGAGCAGTCTGCTGAATGGAAACCTCTGACTTCTCCTGTGGAACAGTTTCCAAGTGGATGTTATCCAAGAATGATTTGCTTTCCCAGTGAGGTCTGCACTCTGGTTCCAAGGCGCGAGTGGTGCCCATGCCTATTAACAGCTGTCCCTTCGCCTGGCTCCATCTGCAAGCCCTCTGTAGCCTACTCCTCCGCTCCTGCCGTGCAGCTCCTCACTGGCTCCAGCATGGCCTCATCCCACCTACAAACAAGCATGTCTAAATCGCATCCACATGACACTATCTTGCCATCAGTTTGCAGAGCAGGAGCTTGCTCACTGCCTTCAGCCACCGCTGAGTAGCAAAGCATTATCAAAGTACCATGGTGGAGATCAGCTGGTATAAGGATGGCTCTGCCAGTGAGCTGCACTCCTGGGCAGTGCTTTAGAAAAGCTAGGACCCATTCCTCTGAATACTTTCATACTATTCCTGTCAAATCAGAAGTTTCTTCCAAAAATAACAGGCAAGCAACATGTTGTCGCATGGAAACTGGAAGTCAGCTGATAGAAAGAAACGCTGCTATCTTCCATAGCACACATGGCTAAAATGAAGACAGATCAGTGTAAACAGAGGGAGCCCACCTGACAGCTCATCTCACATTAGGTCATACAGGATATGATGCATGACTGAAATTTACTCTGAGTGACCTATATGGGGTTTCAGCACATAATAACATCAGTTTGGCAGTTCACAGAGAGGGGAAAGCAGCAAGTGGCTACCTTTATGAAAATGCCAAGGTACACCTAATGTTTTCATGTCTCTGTTTCTGCACGGCCTTAAAGCTTTTCAGGAGGCTTTCCTGGATGACTGCGATTATATGAAATTATCAGAAGTCTAGTTCATGTAGAGGAACATTCTGCTGAAATAATCAGTGGTTTTCTCTCTCACTATTCCTTGGGACTAGTCAGCTTCTCCCAGAGCTGTAATGAAGGTGTTTATCTTCAGGTGTTGAATGGCCACTGAGAACATACTATGTATTCTCTGGCTTATATTAAAGCACATGTGTATTGTCAGTTTATGTATTTCACAACATAAGTGCATGTGTTTCATTATGGTGCGAAGCGAAACTTTAAGATAGAGTGTGAAAGTGCACCCAGAATGAGACATAACCCTGCAGGCACGCCACAACAGCATACAACTTCATCTCCCAGCTCTGGGAGATCTGCAGGTAGAGGCAAGCAGGAGTGATGGGACAGGAGCCCCTGTTTGGAGAAAGGCACCATTGCTCCTTGTCCTGGCAGGGGAAACACTGCCAAGGCCTCCAGAGTCTTCTCTTACTGTTCTTTTCCTGCATTTCAAAGAGTAATTTTAATTACAAAATAGCAGCTTTTTGTTTCTCTCTGGTTTTCTCCAAAACTTCTTAGCTGCGCTCTTGTTCTGGCTCACATTTTAGATGTGCTTTGGCAGCAAGAGCCTCAGCTTCTTTAATTTATTACCTCTGTTTATGGAATATGGATATTGGGCCAACTTTACTTCTTACGCTAAGTGAATCAGTGCAAATGCAATCACTTTTGGACATCCACTGTATAAAATAAGCATATTTAGATGATCAGATAAGTGTTCCCATATGTACGTTGGCTGGTATTTTGTGCTGGTATGGCGTTCTTGTTTTTTTTTATGTGGTATCTTTTGTCTTTCTTCCTTCCCTTTTCAACTGTGTTTGGTCAGTCACTCAGGAAAAAAAAATGCTTGTACCTTAAAAGAAATGCTGTCTATTCAGCATATGGCATTTATAGATCTTCGGAAATTCTTTTGGGAGGTATGCTTCAGATTAGTGGTCTTTCTCCTTCGGGGATGGTTTTAATTTGTTAGCACTTTAGATCTGTAGTCTTGAGGTAGCTCCTTTTTCAGTCAATAAAATGGTTAGTGAAATGAGGCTAAAATATAATAATTGTGTTCTTCAAATCAGATTTTTATGTGGTTTTTTTTCCTCCTGGTATGTAAATCTGTCATTCAGAGAGGATTTTTTCCTGTTTTCTTTTAATCTTCAGTGTATGTACCAAGAATGATGATTTTAACCATGAATTACCACAGTGACTCAAAGCCAAACTGCTGGGAGGCCACTACCCTGGGGTGAAAAGGGAGCCAGAAGCAGCCCAACTTTGACTCCAGAGTTTCTGACCGAAGCCTGCCACCCTGTCTACAGCTCTTACCTCTGCTCACAGCACATCCCCTCCTCAGTACCACATGCACAACCCCAGACTCAAATCCCCAAGCTACCTGTAAGGAAAGCCAGCCAGATTAGTAAAGACAAAGATGTAGTTGAACCACAGTGGCTGCCGGCTTCCTCAAAGCATCGGCTCTGTTGTAGCCAATGCAGCTTATCCACTTATCCAGCTTTACTCATCACTGATGAACAGCCAAAGCCCTTAGCAGTGATACCTTGGGAAAAGAGGGGAAGGACGTACCAATGCCACACAAACCTGGGCCAACAGCAAACAGCCTTGGCAACACCATCATGGAAACAGCTGAAGGCCTCTAATTGCCATGGCTACACATTAAAGTCTTTGTCCAGCAGAAACTCTTGAAAATAGCACTGTCTGTTTTGGAGCAAATGAGAAGGGCAATGCAGGGTAACATTGTGGCTTACTGCAGAGACCAGGAAAGCAGGTTCCTTAAGGACACATCCAGTCCATCCCAGTCCCAAGACAGAATCAGTTATATCTGCCCAGTAAGGCAGACTTTTGTACAGGCTGACCTTAAAATCCCTCTTGTCACAGGAATTTCACTCTCAGCCAGTCTTGTCTCAGGTTCTAACATCCTTCCCGGGAAGAAGCTTTCCCAATATCTAACCTAAAGCACTGCTATAATCTCAGACCATCATTTCCTGTTCTCCTGCCCACAGAAATGGAGAACAGAGTATTGTCTTTGTTCAGCTTTTTACACACTGCAACCATCTTTTCTCACCAGTTTTCCCTTCACTCACACCGAAATATGTGAGTATTGCCAGTGATTGCTTCCCTAGGCTGTTTACTATGGACTTCTATGTAAAGATCAGTCTACAAGGTCAGTTCATTGACAGAAACAATATGCAACTTGTGGGAGAAACTGTAACAATAGTAGAGAATATGTGGATGACCAAAGAGGCCACTGAAAGGTGAAAGGTGCCTAAGATGCCTTATACGTGCAATATGCCAGAACTATTTCTGCCATAGTCTTTGTGTCTGTGTGTGCCTGGACGGTTTGGGCCCCGTATTTTTGGTAATGCAAATGGTGATTTCATTTCTATTTCCCAAAAAGATCTGCAAATGATATGCACTTATCCTCTTTTAACTAATCATATCAGTAAAACTGAGAATAGCATTTTGCATCAGGCAGTAGATTCAGTAGTAAATTGCTTTGTAACTAGCCCACTGTGATTTAGAAATTAACAAATTACTTAGCAAACGTCCAGTCCCCACTAGGGATGTGTGGCAGAAAACCAGGTGCAGAGGAATGGCAGAGGAGGAGGATGCTTGTCACTAGCAGAACCTCCCCACATGTAATCAGAAACACATCCTAGGGCTTGTGATTTGGGTGTCTCAAGTATTGCTTGGAGCATCTGGGCTTGTTACAAGAGAATGAATTGCAAGAAATGTCATGTTTCACACAAGTAAAGTCAAAAGCACCATGCTCTGTATATTACAAACATACCTAAAAACACAATAATGAACAAAAAAAGCAAACACGCAAACTCAAGCAGCTTCCTTTCTCTTGAAAACCGATGCCGATCACAAGATCTTAATGAAAGCGAATGTATGATTTTGACCACAAAAACAGCTTCTGTTTGAAGTTAAAACAATTATTAGCTTTATTATTAAAAAAAAAAAATAATAAAAATGGAGAGAGGTGCAATTGAATACATTTCATAACACATAGGAAGTTTTCCTGTAACACTTGACAGGAACAGAATAGGCTGGAATCAAAGGGATATGTTAACAACTCAGCATATCTCCCCCTTTGGAACTAGTATTAGTCTATCATATCACTAAAAAATAATAAATCTTTGTAAGAGGCAGTAGTTGCTTTCATAGTCTGGCAGCAAAACCCCATCTGATACTATTGGAAAAGTAAGAAAGGCAACATACTCTAAATTACATTGTTAAAACACCTACAGCCTAGTTCATTTTCATATGCTATCCATATGTAAGCCCTTAGCAATAGACAACCACTTAAAAACTCTGTTGTTCTCTGTGTGTGTGTGTATGTGAGAAAGAACGAGAGAGAGAAGGTGATCAGGAAGCCCTGTGTTTTTATTCTAGCATTTTCAAGTGGAAAATATCGCAAAACCTAACTGATGTGAAAATAATTAAACTGGATAAATAAATGAATAAATATAATGGCAAATTTTCACATAAAAAAAATCCTGAAAAGTTTTTAGTTTTATCAACCCCCTTCCACACCCACCAGAGCATATGGCCCTCTGTTTGTGCAAATCAGCAGTCTTTGCTTAAAGTGGATGTTTCTATTAACACTGTGACTAATTACTGAAAAC
The DNA here is from genome assembly GCA_032466535.1 of Forpus xanthops. Classification (NCBI taxonomy): domain Eukaryota; kingdom Metazoa; phylum Chordata; class Aves; order Psittaciformes; family Psittacidae; genus Forpus; species Forpus xanthops. The sequence goes on along the minus strand of JASSUY010031733.1, from coordinate 16,297 downwards.
AAACATGTGTAAGTATGATCTCTGCTAACTGCCTCTGTCAACCCATCTTTTTCTTTGTGCTATTCATTCAAAGGGATTAAGATTGCTTGCAAAAGTACAGTAGACCCCTATTTAGCCTGTTAACTGGCATGAATAAACAAAGTCCGTCAACCACAATTGACGTCAGGCTTCAAGTAATGTTTTTTACATTAGTTTTAAAAAAAATACAAGCTATAAAAAATGAAAAAGTTTTAGAGAATTCTAAACCACCAAATGTAAAGAGCTTTAACACTGGATATAAAGGGCTGGTTTGGGAGCAGGCATTGAGAGCACAGCTCTACAAACTGCAGCGCATGAGCTCAGATGGGTGGCAGACACTTTGTGCTGAGGATAGCCAATGTTGTCCCAGTGTGCAAGCCTGGCCATACATGCAAACAGAAAGGGCATCTACAGAAACTTTAATGTCAGTCTTTCTTGTGGTTTTCTCCCATCCAAAAATAAAAATGAAAAAAAAAAAAGGCTCAATGAATCCATTTGGTCTTTGTAAGAAGCAAAGATGAAAAGATGCTTCCAAGTGTCCTACAAAAGCTGGATTTATCTGCTGCCATGACAGCATCACCGAGTGGAATGCAGCAGTCGGCATGGCTCCTTCACTTGCTGTGTACTTGGGAGAGGAGGAGAGACCCAGGATCCTTTGGAGCATCTGTAGCTCTTATCAGAGTAAAAAAGGGAAAAAAGCGTTTTTATTGGCAAAGCTTGAAAATGTGTGCTCTTCACAGCCCCCTTTTCTGGGCTGGCTGTGGCCCTGAAGAAGATGTTGGCCTCTGAGCTGCTGTGGCCAGTGGTGAAGCCAAGTTTCAGTACACTTCTTTGTCACATACACACTGATCTTAGAGGAGCCAGCTCTCCACGGGGAAGATAGAAGTAGCAACTGCCTTTACACAGCCATGCTGCCTGTCTAAATCAAAAGCTCTGGGATGGGGTCGCAGTGCGTTTTACCTCAAGTTGTATGTAATGTAAAAACAAACTGATGTAGAAAAATTGCACAAGTCTACATGTGCTGATTTTTCCAAGAGTGTAGTATGGTTGGGAGCCAACTCCCTGTCATTTCTCATCTCCTGCACTTTATGCAGGGTGTTTCCTTTATAAAACAACTTGCCTTTGGGTTTAATGATTTCTAAGGAAACACAACTCTGTCACTGCACTCTGGTGTTTAATTCCTCCTTTGCCATTAGTGTCTGCCCGATGCAGCCCAGCGACGCCAGTGTGCTCACTGAACTGTGTGTGCACTTTGTGTACTCTTGGGCTCGTGCCCATGCCTAGGAGCTGATGTTTGATCTAGACTGAACAAGATGGCCTTAGCCTTCAAAGCTAGCATGTTTACATTCCTCTGCTCTATCTAGCCTCTTTTTCTCAAGTGCCCCCAAGATAGGCGTCTTGCTGTTAGAGTAAATACTTACCTTGTGCATTGTGCTTTCCTCTGGTGGCCTCAGCATACTTTTGAAGAGGTGGAAGCACTGTTAACTCAATCTTATGGATGGAAAAATGGCAGCATAGTGCTCAGACCTGCAGGGCAAAGCAGGGGTAGAAACAGGCAGGAAAAAAACCACAGGTCTCTTTTCACTCAGCCCAATGTAGCTCAACCTGTTTCAGGACCATCAAGTCAATCATAGCACCTCAGTTTTCCTTTCAGCCACCCTTGCCTCAGTGGTTCCTCCTCTCCTTCCCAAGCCAAGCCTCGTGATACAGTGGGCTGGGGGATATGGGAAACAGGAACAGTACAGCAAAGGATATGCAGAAATAAAAAAGTCCTTACCTATTCATTTTAATGCAATGTGGGCTGGAGCAACCAGGTCTGATGTGGTGTCTTGTCTGCTCTGTGTCTATCACCAGAGAAGAGCTAGGTCAGATGATAAGGTCCTGAGAACAAGAGTGGTGAAGAGCAGAAGTAGGAAGGGGGTAAAAACCTTTCTGAGAACATAAGATGAACAGGATCAGTGCTCGGATGGCTCTGTCTGCCATCATATGACATTGCTTTGGTTGTATGAGGGGAACAGCAAATCCACTGCCAGTAGTGACCCATTCAGAAATGGGCTCTCTCTGCCTGGGAGAGCCACAGCATGGCAGGGACAGGGGCTCTGGCTGGGTGCAATGGGGAAGGGTGCTCTCTGGCTCTTCTTGAGCTCTGTAGAGACTACAGACATGTGAAAGAAAACCCAGTGACTGAGTGGTTACTGTTTGCTCCTACTGCTGTATCCAGTACATATGAGAAAATTCAGCTTCAACAATGGTACATACATCACAGGAATCAACAGTCCAAGAGCTGGAAAAACCAATGGAGAAACCCAAGTGAACTACAGGAACAGGAAAACAGCTTTAGCAGGGTGCACAAAACTCAAAACCTTAGTTTACTATTCAACTCCTCTTTGGCCAAGGTTGCAAGTGCAACCTAAACTTCTTGGGTATGCCTCAGAAAAGGGAAGATGAAGCAGCAAACAGGTAACTCCTGGCTCAAATCTAATCATGTTTCCTTCCCTTCCGACAGACATTTCAAATTTGCCATAATTTCTCCAAATATTCCAAAATAGGAAGCAAAGCACCCTAGTTTTGACTCATTCATATTGCACTAAGGCAGAGAAGAGAAACGTAGTTATGAGTGCTGACACTACACCCTTAGTTTGCTCTGTTACCACAGGATCAGGCACTTTAGATGTATGGGGTGGGGAATAAAAATGAGTAAACATGGTAAAAAGCCTACTTCTTGCCTGCCCCATGGCTTACAAAGTCAGGCACAGCAGCATAACACAAAAAGAAAAAGCCACTCCAAGTGCAGAACCTCTCAGTCTTCACAGTTCACATTTCCCAACACACAGTGTAGGTTGACAATTTTCTGTTCGCTGAAGACTGGGATTTGAAAACAGACAACTCTGCGCTCAAATTCCCTCCCCACTCTAAATGCCATTTAATGGCAGTGTAACTGGAAAGGCCAAAAATCACCTCTTACTTGGCAATGGCCCTTTCTAGTCAAGGCCATGGCCCCCTGCTGAGACACAGAAGACCTCCCAGTTTCAGTGTGGCTGTTCACAACACTGGGCTTTCTTGAGAATAGCTCTTACAGAAACTCTGAACACCAAAATGCTTTCAAGAGTAGATTGTGCTGATGGTGAGAGAAATGAATCAAATTACTGGAAGGCAGGTAGGAGCCTTAGAAGAGGGCTTAGCTCAGCGCTGGAGTTCTGACTTAAAAAATAAAAACTCATTTCACATGTCTTCATGATGCATTTATTAATGCCACTGTGCCTCCTCTTTACCTTACATCAATTTGTAAAATGGACAAAAAATACCTCCTCTGTTTACTTAACAAGGTGAAGAGCTGATGCTCTGTATAAAATCTTAGAAACACTTGGTTATATATTTATGATCCTGCTGCAAACCCAAATCAAGATCCTTCTAGTAAGCGTTGATCCATTAAATATTCTTTGTAATGCATACATTTCCTTTCCACTTTTGGGGGGTGCAGGGGATGGAGAGCTATGTTAATTCCATTATTGAATCCCAATTTAAGTATTTTCAAGATCTAGGTCAATAATTACTGTCTTAAAAAATACTAGGAATTTACAAGAAGCAAGAGAATTACATGAGTTCAGGGAGGATGTTTTGCACCGGCAAAACACCAACATTTGAATCAGCGACGTCCACATACTCACACAGGAGACCACGGTACAGAGGTAGAATCAAATAACTGGATATAAATGGAAATCATATTGATGGTGTTATCCTGCTAGGGCAGTCTTAATTTTTGCAGCAATCATGCTATG
>JASSUY010031733.1:0-7500 GCA_032466535.1 Forpus xanthops | reverse complement strand
TGCTGACTAATACAGTGCCTCGGTCAAATTTCAGCTAGCTCCTCTGACAGATGTATTAAAACATGCACAGGATAAAAAGTGTTTCTCCAAATGTGCACAAGATGAAAGGGAGAAAAAGATCCAACACACAGGTAAAACTTCTTACATAGGAAAACTTCGATTTTAATCATCTGAGTAATGCCATTTGACTCAGTGTCAGTTCTGGCAGGAATAGTTAAGCTGGAGCCCAAATCTTTGGCAGGATAGGGAAGCCACCGCAGAATACGTATGCTATTCACTTTCACACACTCTATAGCTATGCCAGCTGGATGCTGGAACATGGCCAATCTTTAAGTGATATTCCTCAACTACATAAAAAAAAAATTCCAAATTTCAGAGTCAAAGAACTAAATCCAAACCAATATTTTAAGGAAATTAGACACTTAATTGGAGTCAAGTGGCTTCTTTAGAAAATACCTCTTTGTTAGTTCCACGCTCCCCCTTTTCGTTGGATTTTTGGGGGCGTTTGGTTTACTTTTTTTTTTTTTGGTTATCTGCTTGGTGTTTTTTTTTTCCTAGACTTGTACTGGCAGATGGGGGAAGAATAACTGTTCAGTGCTCAATTGCTCTTTCAGACTGAAATCAAACATATATGGCATTCGCAATCCATACTGATTAAACACACAGACTAAACCAGGTAATTATAAATACATGCGTTAGGGTCTTTCTTTTTTTTTAATTCATAAAATTGTTTCCATCTTTAAAAACACTTTAAAAAAAAAAAAAAAGGTGAAATTACCAACACACAGAAACAGATGTTTCTGGTAGTAAAATGCTGGGAATTCAGACTCCTTGTCTGGCATCACCTGGTTTTGATTCAGTATTCATTGTTTCAGGTTCATTTTGCTCAAACTCTGTCCAGTGCTGGAGAGGTAAAACCACCTTTGGAAATTGGTAGCTGTGCTATTCTTGAACACTTTTTCATTAAAAGACCTTTTATCTCCACAATGAAAAATAACTAGAAGTAACTGAGAACCCTGTACATGAGCATGTGCATGCACAGGCATATTCATGCATACACTGACCTTACAACTTTGTGTTGGCATTTCAAAGAGACAAAATGCCTTACCTACTAGACAGAAAGAGAACAAACTGTGATATACCTGCATTCTCCTTCTTTTGCTGGACTAGTATTTCTCAATATTTGCATCATACTTGTGAAGTTTCACTTTGCCAGCTTGATGCTTGCACTGTGATACATTTACATGGTGATGATGTTTACATGGTGCAATTCTGCTCCAGCCATGCTGGCACAGAATTTCCACCTACAGCTACTTCTGATGACCTCCTACTTATTAATTTCTAATTAAATTGCCAGCCCAGAGTTTAGCCCTTTACCCCTTCATCTGAAAACACATACCCATGTGCAAAACCTCTCCATGCAGACTGTTCTGAAAACACACTTTTCCCCACATGGAATAATAATGCTAAAATCAGCCAGCACCTGCCCAGATGCAGGAATCTCTTCTGCAGATCTGACTGTAGCATTGAAGTGCATGGTTTAATTAAGATGGAATTATTTTGAGGATGGCAAACTGATCTATTCAAATATCTGCCTAGTTAATACAGGCCAGCTTTTAGGGTATCTTCATTTTTCTTCTATTATTCTTTTTTGGGGAAAGCCTATCTGCACAGACAGAACTGTCTCCAGATGTGACCAGAGCTACCATATATTTCAGTATCTTACCACAAGATCTGTATTGAGGTCAGAAAACAGTAATTCGATTTTAACAGTATTGGTTTAACATTCTTATTAAAATAGTCATCAATTAACTACCAGCCTATACAGAACATGAAAAGTGATACGTAAGTGCAAGATTTTAATGAAGTGACAAAGCTCTAAGCTGGCTCCTTACATGATTACTTAATGTGTCCTACATTGCCTGGAACGTGATTTTGTCCATTGGACATAATATTTCTAATTTAACAGGTCATTACAGCTTTAGTGTCATTTGGAAATAAAAGTACGTAAAATATAAGGATTTCAAAATGAAATTTACAGCTCACATTTATGCAACAACTTATTGCATTTAACAATTATTACAGTACAATTAGCATAAAAAAGCACACGTGCCATGGGAAGCTTGCAGGTGATGGTAGCTGGATTTGACATGTAGAGCTTCCTTTTCTACATAGCCCTCACCACTGAGGCCATTCATTGCTTCTTCCCGTGTGCGAGTAGTGAAAAACAGAAGCAAAGATCAGGCTCAGGTACCACTACCTTTGGCAACAGATGCTTTCTGTTCACACTGCTGGCTGACAGCTCCAGAGCCCAAATTCTACTGAAGACTAGCTAGGCTCAAGATGCCAGCTAGTAGCCCGGCCTGTTCTTCACATGCCTCTGCTAACATATTTCCAGTTGAACAAATATCATGGACAGAGCTTCAGCTCATTATGGGATTGAGCACGCTCAAGATATCTTTCCTCCTGGGAAGCTCTGGCAAGTACCAGCAAAATGGGGCAACCTGGCTGAACTGTCAGACAGCACCTCAGATAATACGGGCCCACAATGTCGTGTTGGTGACAAGGTGGCAATCATCATACAAGGGTATATGAGCAAGACTATATATTGTTTTATACCCAATTTAAGCCTCCATTTCCTAGCACTGGCAAGATACAGCCTGAAGTACTGTCCAGGTAGAGATGAGACACTTCAAATACAGCATTATCAAGTAAGACAAATAAGACTTGGATAGAACCCAGAGAAAGGCAGCTGGAATGATCTGAAGTTAGACAAACACAAGCTATGAGATGAGACTGAAAGAATTCAGATTGTTAAACTTAGTAGAGATGGTAGCCTGAGAGGAGATGCTAGCAACTCAACATCTTGGAGGCTACTGAAGTGAAAAAGACAATGAACATGTTTACAAAGATGCACAGAAGAAGTAAGGGGATCAATTATCTGCAAGAAAAACTGAAAAGAGACGTTACAAGGAATCTTTTAAAGGAAAATCACAAATTGCCTAGAGGCACTGGAGAATCTCCATCACTAAAGCACAGGAAAAGCTATTTTCTTACAGTAATGACACAGCTAGAGTTGATCAGCCACTGAGAAAGGGAGTAGCAGATCTTTCAAAGACTCTCCTGGTATATCTTCCCTTGTCTTTAGGTAGGGACCTAAAATGCTGCACTTCCAGCTCAAGCTTTATAGAGTTCCAGATGTAGATAAAACTATGAACTATGAGGAGGCCTGGATTACAATTTAAACCCGCATTGATTTTCCTGTGAAACAGAGAGGTTATACAAAAGGCCAGGTTCTCAGACTACGTAATTCAATTTAACTTCACTACCTTGAAAATGGATTAATTCAATGAAACCGGACTAAATTACACCAGATGGGAATCTCACTCCGAATTTATGCCAACGATCATATTTCATCCTCCTCTTTCAACTGACAAGGAACATCATTCTTAGGTCATAGCCTTATCTTAGGTGAGACTCTTAATTCTCATGCAGTTAAACTTCCATCTTCAAACAACAGAACTCAAGAAACTTCTGTCTGCTGTCATGGAAATTCTTCAAAACAAGTAGTCTCCATTTCTGTGGTCTCCAGTACCAGGACACATTATTTGTCAATAATTGTGCCTAACCTGTTGCTCTCATCTTTGAAATATCCAGCCACAACTAAGTACTGCTTTCCTCTGACACCTCTAGCTGAGACTCAGTGAAGAGCCTGCTAAAAAAGAAACCCACAAAACAACAAATGGACTGTGACATGTCAAAAAGATGATGAGCTCTGAAATGCTGCAAATACAACACCAAACCCTGAGCTGTCATCTTTGACAAATTTTCCCATTCACCATGAAAAGAAGCATGGCTGGCTGTGAAGAACCCAGATTTTTCCCAGTTTTGTGATGCCTATGGCATTCAAAACTATCACTGGTAATAGGAGCATACAGAAATCACTAAAACCACAGTGGCGTAAATGAGGGCTGTATGAGCCAGTGAACACCAGTGTAAAAAACAGCAAAGTTGTTTATGAAAATTCTAACCAACACCTGCCAGGAAGGGAAACACATTGGTATTTTGGAAATTCCCACATTGCATCACAGTGCAGCTCCCCATACAAAGATATTCAAACTTTTAAATGCTTCTAGTAAAGTTACACCTATCACTGAATACTCCACGCTTGCCCAAGCCATTGTTTATCGTGTGAAGTACATCTATGTTCACACAAGTCAGTGTGAGAAAAGCTAAATCCTGAAAACAGAAGTGCAGAGAAGCATACAGAAGAGATGTGCAAGCTGGCTAGCCAGGCTTAGTTTAGCAATCTGGGGCAGTGCCAATGTTCACATCACATCTGGACTGATCCTGCACAGAACACATGGCTCGTCACATCTGGACTGATCCTGCACAGAACACATGGCTCTGGTGTCTCTGTACCACCCACCACTGCAGTGGGTGATGTGCTACTTTCTAAGAGATGCCCAGCCAAAAAAAAATAAATATTAGCTGACATAGGTATTAAATTTAATAACAGCCTGAAAAATAGGCTTGCCTGAATCACAGCATCTGATGCTTAGTCAGGTTTGCTGGCACAGTCCTGGTCTCAAAGGATTGGTCAGCAGAGATTGAACCCAGCTGTCTTCAAAATGTCAACTAAGTGTGATATTCACATACAACATAAACTGCTGCAATATAAACAAGCCCTAACATTACACATCTCTTAAAAGCGGTGTTGGACCAGTTACATACTTGTTTTATCTGAGCAGATGTCAGCATCTGCTTTAAGTAAAGAGAACTGAAACATTTGTGCTCCTTCCATGTCCCCAGCCCCCACCCTACTCAAAAGTGAGGAAGAACATAAGAGTGTCAGAGTTTTCAGTGGCATCTTATACCATAGCAGAAAGACAGATGTTCTGATAATTTTTCCCCCTGCTACACTCTGGGTAGCCAGTCTCTTTGCAAGGCTGTTCACCCTTACTACTAAAAATGGTTTGCATAACAGTACATTGCAGCCAAAGCAAGCACAGCAGTCGTTAAAGAGTAGGCTGCTCACACATGTTTCTGTACTCAGCCAAGCCAACTGCTGATCAATGGGTCTTCTTTTGTCAAGCAACTGTAAAGAACTGGTGAAGAAATAGTTTGTGGTTCAGGAACACCATGCTGACAGGTAGGCCTCCTCGTCTCTTGTTTTCCAGCAGCAGTGTGTTCTGTTAGCTGGTCTTCAACTATTCTCTCATCAAAGTAACAGAATATAATGAACACATCCTGGTCAGTTGCAAGGGTCAAGAAACTATGGAAATCTTCAGAAAACACATGTACAGACAATGAAGCAGTGGCACTGTGAGTTAAATCCTTCAGGCCAAGTCGGAAAGGGCCTTGGGCAACCTGGTCTAGTAGAAAGTGTCCCTGCCCATGGCTGGAGGGTTGGAACTGAATGATCTTAGGTTCCCTTCCAATCTGAACCTTTTTATTATTCTATGTATTGAACAATTCTATGATTCTCCATACTGAAAAATTCAAACATACACAAAGAACAACAGTTCAACAGGGGATCAGGTCAGGGTCAGAAATTAAAACTATGCTACGGAATGTGGTAATTCTGAAGATATTGCAGACTGTTTCTTAAAATTCAAGAAGCTTTTAAATATCACACCTCCCATACCGGTTCTCTCACTGTCCTCAACAATCTTTATTTTGCTCTGGTCAGTTCAACGTGCTCAACTTAACCGTTTTCTTGCAGATAATCTTGCAATCGGGGGTAATTTAAGCTTAAAGAGAGGAAGTTCAGGTTAAGTACAAGGAAGAAGTTCTTTACAGTGAGGGTGGTGAGGCACTGGAACGGGCTGCCCAGGAAAGTTATGAATGCTCCATCCTTGGCAGTGTTCAAGGTCAGGCTGGACAGAGCACTGGGCGGCATGGTCTAGTATGAGGTGTCTATGGCAGGGTGGTTGGAACTAGGTGACCTTAAGGTCCTTTCCAACCCAAACCATTCTATGATTCTATGATTCACGAGAGCCTCCCAGGGCTCTGTCCAACCTGACCTTGAAAACCATCAAGGATGGAGCATTACAGGGATGCTGTCCAGGAAGCTAGGGACCAGGTTAGGAAAGCTAAGGCCCACTTAGAAATAAATTTGGCTAGGGATGTTAAAGATAACACAAAGGGATACTATAGGTGTACTGCAAATAAAAGACAGACTAGGGACAATGTGGGCCGCCTCCAGAAGATATCCGGAGAACTGGCTACCCTGGATTTGGAGAAGGCTGAGATTCTTAATGACTTCTTTGCCTCAGTCCTTATTGGCAAATACTCTGACCACACCACTCAAGTCTTGGAAGGCAGATGCAGGGACTATGGGAATGAAGACCCTAGGCCCATTGTAGGAGAGTATCTGGTTCGAGACCATCTTAGGAACCTGAACGTACACAACTCCATGGGACGACATAAAATCCATCCACAGATCCCAAATGAGATGGCAAATGTAGTTGCTAAGCCACTGTCCATCACATTTGAAAATTCATGGCAGTCAGGTGAAGTTCCTGATGATTGGAAAAAGGGAAATATAACCTCATTTTCAAGAAGGGGAAAACAGATGAGTTGGGAAACTACAGATGTGTCAGCCCCACCTCTATGCCTGGCAAAATCTTGGAGCAGATTCTCCTGGAAAGCATGCTCAAGCAAATGAAAAACAACAAGGTGCTTGGTGACAGCCAGCATGGCTTCACTAAGGGAAAATCCTACCTGACCAATCTGGTGTCCTTCTATGATGCAGTTAAGGAAATGACGGACAGGGGTAAAGCAGTTGATGTCATCTATCTGGACTTGGGCAAAGCATTTGACACAGTCTCACACGACATTCTTGTCTCTAAGTTGGAGAGACATCAATTTGATAGGTGGACCACTTGGTGGATAAAGAACTGGCTGGATGGCTGCATGCAAAGAGCTGTGGTCAATGGCTGAATATCCAGCTGGAGACTAGTAATGAGTAGTGTCCCTCAGGGATCAGTGTTCGCACCAGTTTTGTTCAACCCTTTGTCAGTGACATGGACAGTGGGATTGAATGTGCCCTCAGCAAGTTTGCCAATGACATCAAGCTGTGTGGCTTGGTTGACACACTGGAGGGAAGGAATGCCATCCAGAGAGACCTTGACATGCTTGTGAGGTGGGCTGATGCCAACCTGATGAAGTTTAACTATAAGTGCAAGGTCCTTCACCTGGGTTGGAGCAATCCCAGGCACAGCTAAAGGTTGGGCAAAGAAGTGATTCAGAGCAGCCCTGTGGAGAAGGACTTGGGGGTGCTAGTCAATGAAAAAAATGAACATGAGCCAGCAGTGTGCTCTTGCTGCCCAGAAAGCCAACCGTTATCTTGGGCTGAATCAAAAGGAGAGTGACCAGCAGGTCAGGGGAGGTGATCCTGCCCCTCTACTCTGCTCATGTAAGACCTCACTTGGAGTATTGTGTGCAGTTCTGGTGTCCTCAACATAAAAAGGATATGGAACTGTTGGAACAAGTCCA
>JASSUY010031732.1:0-29044 GCA_032466535.1 Forpus xanthops | reverse complement strand
ACAGACCAGTCAGCCTCACCTCTGTGCCTGCCAAAATCTTGGAGCAGATTCTCCTGGAAGGCATGCTAAGGCACATGTAAAACAAAAAGGTGCTTGGTGACAGCCAGCATGGCTTCACTAAGGGGAAATCCTGCCTGACCAATCTGGGGGCCTTCTATGGTGGGGCTGTGGAACTGATAGCAGGGGTAGAACAGTTGATGTCATCTATCTGGAGTTGTGCAAGCGTTCAACACTGCCCCACATGACATCCTTGTCTCTAAGTTGGAGAGACATCAATCTGATAGGTGGACCCCTTGGTGAATAAAGAACTGACTGGATGGCCACATGCAACGAGTTGTGCTCAGTGGCTCAATGTCCAGCTGGAGACCAGTAATAAGTGGCGTCCCTCAGGGATCGGTGTTGGGACCGGCCTTGTTCAACATCTTTGTCAGTGATATGGAGAGTGGGATTGAGTGCACCCTCAGCAAGTTTGCTGATGACATCAAGTTGTGTGGATCGGTTGATACGCTGGAGGGAAGGAATGCCATCCAGAGGGACCTTGACACGCTTGTGAGGTGGGCTGATGCCAACCTCATGAAATTTGACTATGCCAAGTGCAAGGTCCTACACTTGGGTGGAAGTAGTCCCAGGCACAGCTACAGGTTGGGCAGAGATGAGATTCAGAGCAGCCCTGTAGAGAAGGAGTTGGGGGTGTCGGTTGATGAGAGAATGAATATGAGCTGGCAGTGTGTGTTGCAGCCCAGAAAGCCAACCGTATCCTGAGCTGCATCAAAAGGAGTATGACCAGCAGAATGTGGGAGGTGATCCTGCCCCTCTGCTCTGGTGAGACCTCACTTGGAATATTGTGTGCAGTTCTGGTGTCCTCAGCATAAAAAGGACATGGAACTGTTAAAACAAGTCCAGAGAAGGACCGTGAGGATGGTCAGGAGAATGGAGCACCTCCCTTATGACAACAGGCTGAGAAAGTTGGGGCTGTTCAACCTGGAGAAGGGAAGGCTCTGTGAGACCTCATAACAGCCTTCCAGTATCTGAAGGGGGCATATGGGGATGCTGGGGAGGGACTCTTCATGGGGGACTGTAGTGATAGGACAAGTGGTAACAGGTTCAAACTTAAACAGGGAAAGTTTAGATTGGATCTGAGGAAGAACTTCTTTACTGTAAGTGTGGTGAGGCACTGGAACGGGTTGCCCAGGGAAGTTATGAATGCTCCATCCCTGGCAATGTTCAAGGCCAGGTTGGATAGAGCCTTGGGTGACATGATTTGGTGTGAGATGTCCCTGCCCCTGGCAGGGGGATTGGAACTAGATGGTCTTAAGGTCCTTTCCAACCGTAGCTATTCTGTGTTTCTATGATCCTTCCAAACTCCTAGATTGCACTCCAAAGTACCATTTAAGCATCAAAATGTCAGTCTGAAAATTATGTAGGAAAGGTATTGTTTTCCTAATTATATAACAATGTTTTCTATTTCTAACATGCTTGTCATTCACATCTGTACTTTCATAGCATAGGTATAATTGGCATTGCAGGACTTGAATATTTGGTGCTGAAATAATTTGTTATAAGTTGAATGTGTTGGAGATTCACTTGTCCTTGACTGAAAAATGATGCAATTCTGGAAGGTGAAGATCCTATTTTCCATATTGTTATTGGTATGTGCCTGTAGTAAGCCACCAAGAGTTTTTTACAGAGAGGCTGCGAGCTTTTAGTCAGCAATTAGATGTCAGGTGAGCCTCAAATCAAAAGCCATTTCCTGGTGCTTGTGAACAGTGTGATGAAAGGACTCAATCTTCATGCAGACATTAAGCAGCAGAGCAGAACAAGCAGCAGTTAGCTCTGTTTACAGGGAGAAAACTTTCCAGAACTCCTGCGTTGTTAAATTCTAAATCTCTGGCAAGTTCAATAGCGCACGGATCCTTAAGTTATATTGATTCTCCCTTGTATTTCCTAAACTGTCTGGTCAGCCTTGGAAATTTTTCTTGAAGTCCATATCGATTGTCTTACTACCAGGTGTATATTTTTGCCTTGAAAATTCAAGAGAAGTGAACATTCAGTCTTAGCAAGGGTTCTGCAGGCACACACTGATGAGAGCTAAAGTTTCTTTGGCTTGGTGGCACTTTATTTTGGGCTGTGTGAAGATTCTACTTTCTTGTGGTATTGTTATGTTGCAAGAGGCTGTGACCTCCATTTTAGCACCTTCTAGACAAATATGTTTCACAACTATTTTTAATTTAAGTCTTGTCTGTATAGCGCAGTAAGCTACAAATTCCTTCTGTGGCCATTTTTGACTCACATTTTAGAACCTTCAGTCTGTAATATCTGAAATATGTTGTAACAGACAAAAAGCCTATATACTTAAAGAATATCCCTGAGAGTAAATGAAGAGATTTGAGAAGCAATCTCCATCTCTGCTTTCATGAGACCCCACTTAGAGCACTGCCTGCAGTTCCAGTGTCCTCAACATAAAAAGGACATGGAGCTGTTGGGGCAAGTCCAGGAGAGACCATGAGGATGAGCAGGGCTTGTGTAAAGATAGGCTGAGGAAGTTGGGGCTGTTCAGCCTGGAGAAGAGAAGGCTGCGTGGAGACCTCATAGCAGCCTTCCCATATCCCAAAAGGGCCTACAAAGGTGCTGAAGAGGTACTCTTTGTCAGGTACTATAGTGGTAGGACAAGCAGTAATGGGTTCAAACTTAAACAGGGGAAGATCAGGTATATACATAAAGAAGAAGTTCTTTACTGTGAGGGAGGTGAGGCACTGGGAAGGGTTGCCCAGAGAAGTGGTAAATGCTCCATCCTTTGCTGTGTCCAAGGCCAGGTTGAACACAGCTTTGTGTGATATGGTGTAGTAAAAGGCATCCCTGCCCATGGCAGGGGAGTTGGAACTGGATGATTTTAAGGGCTTTTCCAACCCAAACCATTCTATGTTTCTATGTGTCAGCAGTATATTCATTATAGGATACTTCTGATTTTCATTCTTTCCTTTTCTTTTTTAACTTTTATGGAGGATACATACAATCATTAAGAATCCCCCAGTGTGTAATGGGTGCTAGGTAAGGTGGTTTGGGGTAAAAATAGTAATTACAGCAGCCACTTGGTGGGTCTGCATAGAACCTGACAGTTCTATTCTGTGAGACCCAGCCTTTTGGTGGCAATGATCCATAAGAGGCAGAATTGTGCAACCATCATTTCTATCTGTGACTATCCAGTGGCAAGTTCTGAGTGGGATTCTGCCAGACCATACCCTTCTCACAGCCAGAAAGAATCCCTGTATTACCTCGTCTTCAGCTTCTGCTCCAGAAGGGTATAGGCCTCTATAGCTCCTAGCATTCCATGTGGCTCTCTTACACATCCTAGGGCATCTAAAATCACTTACTCTTGGGGTCATGTCCCAGATTTTTTTCTTCTATTGTTAGGGAGGAAGGGTCTATTTGGAACCAAACCATCTGCAAGCAATCAGATGTAGCATCAGGGATTATCAGTCTGTTCTCCTGTCAGTTTTTAGCTATAGCAATGCACTGTCCTAATTTACTCAAGATTTCAGTGTCATCTTGAAATCTGGCAGATATTGAGTCAATGTGGCTATCACTTGGTTCACAGTTTTCAACACCTCTTTATGTACATATCTGTATTGGAAGGTTTATGACAATCAATCAACTTGCACTGCTTTTTTAATAGGTTCTATCCAGCAACATGATAAAATCTCATTCAGAAACAGATGAAGCATTCTTAAACTGAGGGAGAGTAAAATAAAGTTACATCTGCTTCTGGATCAGATTTTATTCCTAGTGGGGTACTTATATTTTGAAAGACTTTATTATTCTCCCAGTAGTTTTATTTCAAGAATACAGTGGCCTACACCTACTGCTACTATATTGGAAGCGCCCATAATTGCTCAAAAGTATTTAATTAAGGAGACAGTTTGAAAAGCAGATTGGGATTTCTGAATTTCATTAGAGTTTATGTTGTTTTTAAAGAACTTGAATGAAAACATGAATTCTCAGGTCTGTTTTCTTGATGCAACTCCATTCACAGAGGCTTACTCCTAACTTAGGCCAGAAGTGGTTACCTCTTTGCTAATAAACTCATAAGGTCCAGCACACGTGACACAATATCTATGCTGTTCCACTCTTAGCTCTCCCCCTGATAGAAATCTGTCTCATGAGCACTATTCCAGAGGCTGCAGGACCTAAATGCAAGGAAAAATTCTCTCCTATCTTTAAGGGTAGTATGAACAAATATTGAGGTATTGCTCATGCTATTGCATAGCTACCTTTTCTTTTACTTTGTAGTGTAAATATCATGTTTTATAACTATTCCTTTTAAAAGTGTTGCCAGGAGTGTGCTTAATAGATTTCAAGATTAGTTTACATTATTATTGGAGCAAGGTATCGTGATTAAGATTGTGTGACCAAAATATTCAGTATTTTATACTGATGCTCATTCTAATAACACTGTTAGAGTTGTTGTTAGCATTAATTTCTCTATTTCTTCATTAAGGGAGAGTTTCAAAATACTTTGGGTAACTGTGGAATATGGGGATCTAAGAAGTGTTGTGCTTCAAACTGATTTTACTGCATTGGCATCACTCCTTTTGACTTCCTTGGCATCCAAATCTTGTCCAAGAAATCTCTTGCTGTGAGTGTCTTACTGGAAATCTGTTGACATGGGTTTTCTGTAACTATGTGCTACAGAGTTCCAAAGCTGAACTGCCAGTGCGGCCTTTGGTATCAGGAGAGTATAAGACAGCATGATCTAACAAGCTAAGCAGACTCAACACACTGAAGTTGCATATCCTGATTGTGCTTTTGGCTTAAAAGACATCAATGAAATCCCAGATTGGTCAAGCTCCATGGCAAAACATCCATTTCTTTTGAATTTCAGCTACAGCCATTCTGTTCTGGGTGTCTTTACACTGCATTAGCAGATTCCTTGCATTTGTGCCTGGAAAGTGTACTTTGTGGCAGACTGCTGGGAAGCTATTTTGGTTTGGAATGCCAGTAGAATTTTTAAAACAAGCCAATAAATAGTGGATCGCATATCACAAAGGTATTTACTCAAGATTTTTAAAGGAAGCCAATCATAAAACTGCTGAGTGACTCTGGATCACTGCTTAAGTTAAAAGCCTTTTCTGCCAGAGAAATGGGGAATTAGGGCTGCAAATATAAGGGGTTTTTAATAAGGTGACCAGGGCCAGGCTGGGAACGAATTCCTGAACGGATCTCTCATTGGACCTGTGTCCTCTCACATTTCCGCCAATGGTCTGGAAAAAGGGATGAGAATTAATAGATGACAATATGTGTGGGCAGCACCAAATTCTTCAGGGAGTGACAAATTAATTCTGGACAGCAAATACTGCAGAAATTTCTCACTTTTGTGTGTGGTGTGATAAAACAGTGGAAAAAAAACATAGGTCACTAGAAAACAATTAATGAATTGGAGGAAGAATGATTCTGAGAATGCATAAATAGTATGCACTAAAGTAGGTATTTATTGCAACAAAGGAACGACCTATTCTAATCATAAGAGATTTCTGAAACTGTGAACTGTGGCAAGAAGGCAAATAGAATGCTAACAAGCTTTAAAAAAGCAAAGGAAGACAAGGCAAGGCATCTGCAGATGTACAAATCCGTACAGTGCCCTCAAGTGTGCATGCAATGTTAATTTCCCTCCTCTGCATTTCAGAAAGGTGTTATTGAACTTTGCAGACTGAAAAGAGTTGAGCATTAAAATATAGATTCATTTTTGTTTACTCTATGTAAGGACCAGGACACTAAACTAGACCAGAACTAAAAGATGAAGATTCTTCAGCTTGGGATGAAACAAGTAGAGAAGCAGAAGTCATTTAAGGAGAGAAACCTGAGTCATATGATTGGTTGAGTAGGAAATCTGAACAGACAGCAGTGGTCAAAGTAAAGGGGCAAATGGAGTTATCAGTCAGTTTTACAATAAAAAAGAGGAAATTAATTTTTACAAATTAAATCAACTTGAATCCACAATTTATATCCACAGTATTTGTGGGATCAAAAATTGTTAACAAATTCATAGGTATGCCCTGATGACTGTTAACTGTGGCAACACAATCTCAGGCTTTTGAAGTCTCAAAGCCACCAATTGGTGGAAGTTAGGAGTATATACTGAGGAAAGTATAATTCTCTGGTTAGTTTTTTAGGATCTTTGCCTAATCATTTGATATTTAGGATTGCTACAGTTGAGGAATGGAGCTAGAAAATATAGTCTACTATAGGTGTTATTACAGGTAATAATATACTAGCAAGTGTACAATTCAGCAGGGCACACATTGTGTAACTAGTGATTTCTGAATCATTTCAGGCATATGTATGGGATCTGCTGCATTTGATTTTGGTGCAAGCAACAATTCAATTACATCTATCTTCACTGCTTAAGTGCTTTAAATGCAGTCTCCAGTTTCATCTCTTTCTTTTCAAATAAAACTTTATGTTAACATGTGCAAAGTCAACAGTACTGCAATGTAAAATGGCAATTAACCATTTGTGCACTGACTATTCGGTTTGGCTGAAACTGTTGAAATTCCTCATGATGTTCAGTCAGCCACCCATACACTGGTGCTTGGATTTGAAGTGCTGCACTAAAGCATCCACATTACTGCTCTCTAGAAGCAGCTTGTTAAACCACTTGTTTTGGCCATTCCAATCCAAAATTCTTCCTCTGCTTTTTTGGTGGGACTTCGGGGATGAATGAAATGCTCTTGTTTTCCCTCACTTCAGTTTTCAGACAAGATGTCCCTGTATTTGCTTCAAATTTGTTCTCCCATCCTTGTAATAACTTTGGGCTATTTGAAGACTTCAGTTTTTCGCTATTCATAGACTAAGGAATATGGGTCATGGCCTGACTCCACATTCTTACTACTGATGCCATTTGCTGCTAGCTACTTGTAGGTGACAGTGGCTACATGTTTAACCACATATGTCATAGCTACTGCATAAAATAGCATCAACTGAAACGTGAGCTCCACAAGAGAAGAGTTTTATTGTGGAAGAAGAGTTTTGCAATGTAGGAGTCTAATATGAGCTTCCTTGTTCCTTTGCAAATAAGATGTATAACAATAAATTTTTCTTAATAAAATTGATAAACAAAATTATCGTGGTAATTCCTCTGGGCTCAGGTGCATTATCACATCAGCACAGCTTGAAAAGCTGTGATGTCAATTGAATTGCCATAAATGACCATAAGCATGCTCTTAACTCTTGGCAAATGTAAGGTAAAATGGCTGAGCTTAATCGTTGATGAAATATTTACTTTATCTTGATGCTGTGTGCACACAGCTGTTGTGACTCATGTGAAATATGACTTGGCCACGTATTTAACTCATCCTCATAAAATGTTTTTCATGGTAAGCAGGCTGCCCTAAAAGAGTGGCTAGCCTGAGGTGTGAGCGCGTGTGTAGCATTGTTTCAAATGTCCACCCTCACATGGTGAGAACCAGCCCTGCATTCCTTTACCTTCATAAAGCAAAAAGTCTTTCCAAAGTCTACATATTTCTATTCAGCTCTACCAGCAATTTTTTCCTTCTTGGCTTTCCTTCAGAATCTTTATATTCCATCTTGTGCCTGACACCCTTTTTCTTTCCTTTTTTTTTTTTTCTTTTCGTTTTTCTCACTTTTTCCAAAGAAAACTGTGACTCTGGGGTTGGACAGCAAATTACTGCTGAAATCAAAGTCATTTGAAGGATAAAGGCATTTTAATGTAGTATGAAGATCAATAATACTCTAGCTCTGACAGGTAAAGTGAATTTGCAGTTGTTCTTAATATGAATATTCTATGTTAGCTTACTAAATAATTGCATTCCATAAATATATCAGTTACATTGTTTTTAGTTTAGTCCCACATACAGTAGCATATTAAGGGCATTTCTTCATGTTTTGGTAGCTTTGCTTTATAATACACTTTAAAATGTAAGGGATTTTTTTGTTTGTTTCAGGTTTTTTAATAGAGGCCACTTTTTCCAGAATTACATTTTGTTATTTTGAATTGACAGGTTGGCTGTCGCTAGACAGTAACTAAAAGCCATTGTGTTTTGCAGAAATAAGGGAGTTACCTCTCTTCCAAAGCATAATCTGACAAGACTTCTGAATAGAAGTTGTTTTGAGAAGATTGCAACTGAAAAACTTACATTCTTCAATACATGCATGGAAATTTTAGAATATTTTCAAGACGCATTATTTTGTCCACACATGGTTTTATATTTCTAGAAGTTAGTCGCAATAGGGTCACCAATTCCAACAAATAGGTTATCAGTGTGTCTCTCCTTTCCCCTCATCCTCCCTCCCCTTTTTTTATAAGTACCATTAGAAGGATGGGGAAGGTCACTGAAAAGATGATTAAAACATTTGGGAAATTAGAGCTGTAATAGAAGCCTGGGATCATGGCTGGTTTGAGTACTTCTTCAGATCTGAAAAGGTGCCCTATTTTAGACAGGATTTGTTGTATATAGGTTAGTTGCTGCAATGTGTTTCACAAGACTTCCAGAAGCAGAGTCAGATGCAGTGTAGGTGAGTTTTTAATGCTGCCCTTCCCTTTTTATAGTTCTGTCTTGCGAGACCAGAGTGCTGTGGCTTCCATTTAATCATCTTTGAAATAATTGTCCAATTACACAATAATATGTTGCCAATATTTAATAAGTTTCACGTTTCAAAATAGACAAGGGAGTGGTGTTGAAGACACCTGCAATTGAAGGCATTGGTGGAGAGAAAATGGAAAACACTTGTAGTGATCAGTAACAACTGCAGCAGGTAAAAATCTTCTTATTGAGGTTCAGGTTGCATGAGCTGATACAGTGTGAGGTCTAAATGTCTCTTTCATTTTCATTGTATTAGAGAAAATTATTTGCCTTGAGATCTAAAGTCTAAGCTTTGATGAGGTGCAGTGTATTAATCACAAGCTTCTGTTCTGTATTTCCAGAAGAATGGTGTATCAAATGGAACTCTCTACAAAAAAAACTTTATTGAGCACTTTGAACAGGCACCAATGTATGTTGCTGTTCTTACTTTCCTGGGTTTTGGAGTGGGAACAGTATTTGGCTACCTGCGAGATTTTATGAGAGCCTGGGGACTAGAAAAACGTCACATTGCTACAGAAAGAGAACAACAAAAAGTATGTATGGAAAAGACATTATGTATCCACAGCTGACTTTTCCCCTACTTGCAAGTTATGTGCAGTAACCTACAGAAGTAAAAAGGCAAACAACTTTCGTCTTACAGAAGACCACTTCATAGCAATGACAGGAATGCCACACACTGCAAAATAAACACCTGTATGAATAAGTCCCTGTATGAATGTAAAATCCTAATTTTCACACAAAGAGATGTTCAAAGAGCATCAGAGTACTCTCAACAATGTAGAATCTCAGTGTATTGGGTCAATCCACAGAAAAACTCAAATGCTTCATTATTAAATATGTAATCTCTCCTAAGTACTTAAACGCCAACTTTTCTTTGCCCTATGCGGATGCCCTTGTCCTTCATAGCAATAGGCAGTGATAACTTAAGTAATTGCTGACTTCTGTTTGTTGAGCTGCTGATCACAGAGCCCTCAGCAATCACTGTCCCAGCTACACAGTGAATGTAGCCTGAATTCTTGCAAGTCCTGACTTTGAGATTTTTTTCATCCCCATAGTTGTAAGTGAAACTTACACCTCAGCAGTCTCAGTTGTGGTTTTAACTTTCAGATCTTTTATTGCTCCTCCTTATCTGTGCACGTTGAGCCATCATTTACAGTAATGTTTGCCATAATGGAGGAAAAATGCAAATAATCTTACTGTTCCTCTTACAAATAAAATTCCCAAAACTATTTCCTCTTTTGGCTTTCCAAAGATGCGTGTACAACTTGATGAAATATCATGGAGTGATCTTTTTGCCAGCATTCTCATAGAATATCCTTTTCACTTCACGATTTGGCCATTTGTTGAGCTATTTTGATTCCAGACATGCCAGTTAAACCTTTTTTTGCCATTCACTATGGATTACGTGTCAGTTCTCCAGTCTTCCACATATGTAACTACATAACACATTTTTTCAGTTTACTGAATAAAGTGTTGAATATGCCTATACTGCTGTTTCATATAAAACTTTATTTAGATTCCATACTTTTCTTTAAATTTAAGTAAAATCCATAGATAGAAATTAATTGTCAACCAAATCAGTTGTCTTAACTGGCTATGTCTAGGCCAATAATGCCCACATCAATTACATTGGACTAGCTTTAACCTAATGTATCCAGCATTTCATGAGATATAATGAGTTGTTTATCTTAGTTTTGCAATCTGCTCCGCACATAGCAAAGGAAACATTTGGTTTCTCCTTGTGAAATAATCATGAGTTCTTCCGTTTCCAGCTTTCCAAATGTTGGACTGGAGAATTAGGCCAACTTGTTGACCATTAAAAAAGGAAATAAAATCAACAACAAAAGAACTGAAAAAACGCCCCCTGAAAAAAAATCAACACTGTATTTCAAGGAATTAAACTAAGATATTTGCTGATAGTTGTTGTTTGTGACATAGGAATATGTGGCTGTTACAGAGCTCTGTTCACTAATGAATTTGTTTTTCCTTTTTAATGGGAATGACTTGGGTACAGCAGCAGACGTTTTCCCAGCAACATAACCCTGTGCATGTTTTCAAACCAGGATTTTGTGCCACTTTATCAAGATTTTGAGAACTTTTACACCAGAAACCTCTATATGAGAATAAGGGATAACTGGAATCGTCCAATTTGCAGTGTCCCTGGGCCACAGTTTGACCTCATGGAACGTGTTACCGATGATTACAACTGGACATTTAGGTGAGTCAGCTTATACTGCAGCTGTCAGCTTCATAAGAGTCTTCCTGATACATCTGCAAAGCACAGAATGTTGCATCCAAGCCCCTCATACCTAAATCTTCTATTAATACTCATTAGCATATTTTTCCTGAAATCATTAGTGTGCTTACAGTCTGTCCCCTTTCTTCTGAATGTTGTATGGAAGAGACTGAAATCTATTGCAAATGGGTTTTATTTGGCTGTATTGGCACAAGTAAGACTGCTTATGCTCCATCAATAACAGGCCTTTAGCTGGAATATTACAACAGAATTCATTTTATCATAGAATCATAGAGTCACTGAATGGTTTGGGTTGGATAAGACCTTAAAGTCACCTAGTTCCAACCCCCCTGCCACAGGCAGGGATACCTTCCATGAGACCAGGTTGCTCAAAGCCCTGTCCAACCTGGCCTTGAACACTGTCAGGGATGGGGCAGCCACAACTTCCTTGGGAAGCCTGTTCCAGTGCCTCACTACTATCACAGTAAAGCATTTCTTCCTTATAATGAACCTAAATTTCCCCTGTTTCAGTTTGAACCCATCACCCTTTGTCCTATCACTTCGTTAGGATGTAAATCATAATTTCTTGCAATGCCTATATGTTGCTTCTTACTTCCATAGTGAGCCTTTGGTAATGAGTTTCAAGTAGTTTACAGCTTGAAGTTTTCAGTGCATCCCAACTGTTGCTGAATTAAATGGACACAGAAATTCACTACTTAGACAATGTCTAGGTGGAGTATATTTCAGCTTACTGAGAATGTATCACAGTGCTTGCCACAACGTTTTCTTCATGTTTAATTTCTGTGTGTGTGTGAACACTGATGACTCTGTAGAAGCTCTTGACAATTTGCTTGAAAAAATAGTGCCTATAACTTTTCCCTTAAATAAAGTTTTAGATATGATTGTTTATTCAGGCCCATAAAAGTCCCCTCTCACCTAGTACCAATAAATTGCCATCTACAGCTTAGAATCTAGAAAATATTCTGAGCAAGGAGCAATATTTAGTCAGGAATAGAGAAATGCTAAAAAAACTTTTGGGATGTTAAAATGGGAGTAGTATAAATTCCCAAGTAGGAATTTGACAGTGAACAGAATTCAGTGGGAAAATTTGTTTTTGTTTTTTTTTTTTCTTTTTGTTTGGGGTTGGAGGGAAAGCTGCACTATTCTTTAAAATGTGCTTTGATTATAGGTTTACAGGAAGGATTATCAAGAATGTAATCAATATGGGTTCTTATAACTACCTCGGCTTTGCAGAAACGGATGTTAATGCTTTGAAAACTGTGACCATAGAGTTACAAAAATATGGGACAGGAATCTGCAGTACCAGACAGGAAATGGGTGAGTAAACAGCTAGATGGTCACCGCAGCTTCTGTAACTACATGCTTTTTCTTACAGATACCTTGAAGGAATTGGATACTTAGAGAATTTTAGTCACATAAACAATTACTTGTTTCACTATTTAAAGTGGTACTGTGTTTTATTCATTATCACACAAGGAGCTTTTAGAAAGGAAACATGTTACTGAATCTTAGAAAAGCAAAAACATCACATAGAGGCCTGGGATTTTTAATGGTGGAAGTAAGAGGCTTATTTTTTAAAACAAGTAAAATAAACTTTGGGACTTTGAGAATTGTTCTAGGGCAAATTTGATTTCATCACATTCATATCAGTTACCACATACAGAGTGTTCTGATTAGTAAAATGTCCTTCTACATAATTTATTTTTTTACTCAATTCCATGTTCTAAGAATCTAATGTAATGTTTTATGGGACATTAATGGGCACATCATATAAATTTCTACAGTGCTTCTAAAGCATAAATTCAGGAAGGTTCCATCCGACTTTTTTGGGTTATATGTCCTTTATGGTTTGTCTGCTTTTTTGGTTTGGAGACTTCATCTTCAGCTATATTTTTGCACAAAGCCTTGCATCCCTAATGGCGCAACCAGCCTACATTCCAGAGAAAACAATTTTGATCCGCAGAAATGCAAGGGGACGTTTCTGTTCAGGCTTCATCTTTCATGGGAGCTATCAGCCAGAAAAAGAAAACGTAGGCTTCCCAGCATGGACAAGTATTTTACAGACTGTTTTTTTACCCTAATCCAGCAGCCTGCAAATTTTCATTTTATATCTCTTAAAGCAAACTCTTATTCTTCCAGAAATCTTATGGAAAACTATTTTATGGTAATTTGTCTAATTTCCAGACAAAAATAATGCAGACTTTGTCATCCTCTTCTTATCTTGTCATCATGGTTTGATTTGTCAATAATAAATAGGTCAATGACGCTACTCAGAGAGGGTTTACAGATTGACCCTACTTTCCTTTTGTAGGTGATCCATCTGGTGACTGCAGTATATTATTTAACCTGAATTGCATGATTGAAAGTGGTCACCATTACTAATCATCTAAGGTATTGAAGGAACATTTCTCTGTGTCTTTCTCTTGGATTCTATTTTGTCTGAGAGCATTTCAAGTTGTTTTCTCTATATCAAAGAATGTGTCTGGTGTTCCTTATTCTTTATCTCTCTGGAATTTTTCATGTGGAAGACTTCAATAACTTTGACTTATTCTCAAAAAAAAAGCAAAAAAAAACCAACCCCCAAAAAAACCTTTTGAAAATATTGATTCTGGTTTCAAATATTAAAAATCTTACCAGTTACCTTCATCTAATTTATTTTGAGAGCCAATGTATACAGATTTCTAGGACTTTCTCTTCATCTAACTCCTGTGGAGTACTCAAAGTTATCTTAACAGGTTAGGCAAAGTTTTAGATTTTCTCCAATTGCCTCTGTAACAAATAGTCCTGTGAAATTTGTTCAGAATATTCACAAAGCAAGAATGGGCTACAATTAAAGAGCTCTAAGTCTTATCAGTGTCAATCTTTTAGGAATTGAATTTCAGGGAGCAGCTTGGACATCAAGAATTGCTAAAATAGGAAAGCAGGGTGTTAAGACCTGACTTAGATGGTGCAGAAGAGCAGTCATTGCATTTTCTCCCAGGGAGCTGTGTTTGTGTAGTCAGTGGAGAGAGTTTGCTCCACAGAGCAATGGTGGGCAATAATTACTTCATTGGCTCTGGCCCTGTCGGAGCCTGTCTACCACCAAAAATTGTATAAACAACCTAAGAAAACCAGTTTTTTTACTAGTAGTAAGGATACTCTGTTTTCTTTTTGCCTTACCATTTTGTGCTGCTTCAGCTCTGCTTTGGTTCACAGTTCAGCAGATCTGAAAAATTCTATCTGAGTTAAATATATATACATACACATATACATTCATGAGAGAGGTAAGGAAGAGTCTGTATGAAAGGTCTTACCTTTATGAATCATCATTTGCCATCTTCAGCTGAGAAAAATAGAGCAGAATGGTTTTGACCCTGAGCAAATAACATTTCAAAACTTCTGTTGTTGTGCGGCTAAAGTGGTTTGGATTTAAAAATGCAGTGAGCTGTAGGAGCCAAGGCTCTAAATTGCCTTTGGGGTCCTAATCCAAGAGAGAGCTTGATCGTATTTATAATTTCAGTCTAATTGACTTTGAAAGCACTGTTCTGCTTATGTGCATGTAAGTGTCCGGCATGTTTGGGGTTTTACCAAGATCTCTCTCAAAGCATTAAGAGATCTCTCTTTTAGAGAAGGATCATTCCACTCCTTTGAGAAGATTTCAGAGAGAATGGAAAGCAAAGAAAGACGTAAGAATAATGTGGGTGATGTTTGGAAGAATACATTATGGTTAAACTGTCCTTTGAGGGCTTCTGCCAAAACTTTCTCTTATAATTGTGCTGACTGTGGAGTGGGTACAAAATGTTGTCAAATCAGAATGTTGTTGAGGCAGTTTACTCTCAGAATAAGCTAATATGGCTGTTTTAACATGGTTTATATCTATACAAAACTGTTTTTTTTTTAAGGAAACTTAGTGAAGCTAAACTATGCTAAATGTAAAACGGTTATTCTGCATTCCCGGAAAATTAACTGACAACTGTGTGTAAACATAGTGCAGAAATTAACTTGAGTGAGAACTGTGAAGCCCTGATCATTCTTTCTCTAAAATAATGCATATGCCACTGAACAGACATTCCTGTTCAAGCACAAAAACATAGGAAACTGATTAAAACAGTTTCTGGTCTTCCTGGATTTGTTCTCCCTAACAAGATTTAAGGCTTTTCACTCCATTTTAAATTCAACACTCTTTCAGACTGCAGTAATAAGTCAGTCTCTTTGCATAACAGTGTCATTTAAGACACATTCCTGAGGCTTTTGTGGGACTTTTAATCTGAAAAAACAATATTTTCCTTTTTTTAAGACCAAGCTAACTATTATCCCTTTTGAGCATGATCTTGGGGTTATAAGTAGCAGTTCCATGAAAGCATTAGATTATTGTCCAGTGGTCAGAAAGTAAGTCAAATGCTAGAAATTATTAGGAAGTGAACAGAAAGGCAGCCATAGAACCTCAGTATGCTGTTGCATAAAGCTGTTGTTTGCTGTCATCTTGGGTACTCTGTGCTGGTTTGGTCAAAAAAATTTAGCAGAACTGGAAAGTGTCAGAGAAGGGGCAGCAAGTATTTTAAACAACTTTTGGGTGGAGAACTACTGAGCTAGCTGTCTTTAGGTGTCAGAAATGGCGGCAATCTGGTTCAAAAAGAGCCTAAAAGAGGAAATTACAGAAATCTTCCAAAGTGTATGTGGCACAGAAGAGTGGTCAGGGTGGCTGTTCAGTGTGTCTTCCACTGGAACATCTACAGGGCGTTGTATGAAGTTGGTGGAATGTTTCCATCTAAATACAAGAGGCAAGTCTCCATGCTGGAGGCTGGCAGACCCAAGGAACTCATTACAAAGTAGGTTGAAGATACTGAAACTTCATACTTCTTTACATTCTAGGAGACACTGGCCACATACAGGGGAAAGATCATTGATAGTTACTAGAAATACCAAAACCGTTATCTGATTCAGGATGTCTTTATGCTGAAATTAGTTAGAAGCCAAACTGCTGCTATATATATGTTTATTCTGTATTCATTCTTCCCCAAACATGGATAGAAGGCCACTGTCAGATGAAGGATTATGGGCAAAAGGGACATTTTCTGTGGCATGGTTCATTTAATACTAGTTGTTTAGCATTACTTTGTTATTAATAGTTTAGTACTAACTTATATTATTACTTATATACCTACCACCATTGCTGGACAGACATTAATACTGGACTTGTATAATACTCGTGGACTAGCAAATCATTGTGCAAATTTGGCTTGAATTAGGAACATGCGCACACAACTTTACAAATTTGGGCAGTATTTACAACAGAGGCAGCATTTAAGGAACTTATGAAGCAGTAACCTGGCTGTTTTCAGTGGTTCCAAGGACACTAAGATTGAAAAGACATAAAGGAAAGACACTTAAAAGAGATCAAGAGTTGCACATACACTTGGGGCATGTCTTCTAACGGTGGTAGCTTGGATGAATGTGTGAAAGTTGTTGTTTGCATACAGTAAGCAGAAGGCAAAAGACACTTGTATCATGGTCTGTTTAGAGGTGACTTTTCAGTTGTGTGGTACATGGAATGGAAGTAGACCCTAAAGGATATTGGCAGTAAAATATTAATTGTAAGTAATATCCTTCAGAAAGTTTTGGAGCAGCCAGACACATGGGATGAGGATAGAGAGACCTGCAGCTCCCATATCTGACAGAACTGACCATGGGTGTAATCAAAATTAAATCAGCCTTTGTCAGCAGAAACCTCTCCTGCAGGTGCAGAAAAAGTCAAATTTTTAATTTCTTTTCCTAATTCATTATAAGTGAAGAAACCAATGGGGTCATGAAAAAGCAGGAAGTTGTGTTTTCCAGGAATAAATGTTGGATCTGAGACAATAGTTTTTCAATGTTGAAGTATTTAGGTAACTGGAAACTATTCAAGTAAGTGGAGCATTTGGAACTTTATGGTATTTCATGTAAACTATCCCCCAAAAGTATCTATACTATATTTTATTTATTTTAATCTGTTTTTCAAAAGTGTTCTTTTTTTAGCTTAATAGAAATGTGAACAAATAGGAATCTAAACGAATTTTAAATAGCATCTATTCCCTCTGTATTTTCCATGTGCAAATCAAAGTATTTTAATGGCTACTGTTGGAGGCAGGATCACAAGCCTCTTGACTGAGCCAATTCTTATGCATATAGTCAGCCTTTTCTAAGCAACCTAACTTGAAATTAGTAAGGGAGAAACATGCAGGTGATTATTTAACACTGCTTCCTGCTTGCTGATTGCAGACGGTAACAAAATCAGTAAAGCTACACTTTTTTTAAGATAAGGCAGATGATTATGCCCTGAATGCTTCTAGGCTTAGCACCAGGGTGGTGATGGGGCTGCCTCATGAACAGCTAGTAGCTCCAGTGCTCTATTTATCTAACTCACCATTACTCCTTATGGAGATGACATATGTGAGTAACAGGAGCAAATGTATCATTAGCTCTATTTAAGCAGCCAAACAGGATTCCTGCCTATTGAAATCCTTCTCCTTGTGATCATGCCTTGAACCAAAAGACAAGACGGAGCCTGCACGGAACACTTGCAGGGTGATTCATTCTGGAGGGCATGGTTAGGAGATCACATTTCATGCCCAACTTGCACTCAGTTGTAGGGTTTTGTATTTGTTTGAGGCTTTTTGTGTTAGATTATGATCTGATTTCTAAAAACCATATTTGAAAACCTGTGTCAACATTTAAACTACAAAAGTAGCTCCATCCCCCTCCCTTCCTTCTCTTAGATTCTAAGGCTTAATATGAATTTCTAGCAGCATTTCAAGAAGGTAAAAAGTTATTTGGCCATTCACTCTTTCAAACCACTTCAAAGCTTTAATTAGCGCCAACACTCATTTTAAGCTAGCTGTAAACATAAATAAATGGTCCATTTTCAGTTAGGAGAGAGATAAAGAACTAAAGCTTCCTTATTTTGCAGTTTCCAAGTAGGAGCTTAAGGAGAAATACAGCCACATAAATAAGAACCAGTGTGTATATATTTCATAATCCTGGTTACTTTCTGATAGGGAATGGTATGAATCAAGAAGCAATTCATGAGAGGAATTTTCCTTCTTTGTCATCTACTAACATCATTTTCTTTTTGTGCCTACCCTCTCAGAAATAACTGATCCAACTTCTGATCAAAGGTTAAAGTTTGTTCCTGGTATTTCACCATTGCAAAAGTATGCTTTCCAAAGGATGATTAAGCTCTGGACAGTCTGTCTTCTGGCAGGTAGAACTGAAAGCATCAGGAGTAACTAGGAGTTACAGGTGTGGCCTGTTGAACACGTGAAATATCTCCGGTATATAATATTATTAAATATTATATTATCGAAGTATTTGGACACTTAACACACTGCTACTCAGGCTTTGGCATGAAGACAAACAAATCTGGAAGATTTCAATTAATTTGGAAGTTTTGTTAAAATGAATCCTCTCTTTTCTGAGAATCTGAAAATTGCACAGTTACATTATTGTGTCTATGACACCCACAGCATCTTCATGGACTGAAAACCCTATCAGCTGGTAGCAACATTGAGAAAGCAAGAGCATTCCAGTTCTTTCAGATGCTTCTTCAAAAACCACTTCTTCTGGTGTTCTTTTATGCACATCCAGTGTTAAATGAGGCAACTACATAACATTACTGGGTGCTTCTCTCCCTCTCTCACCTGCATGTGTTGTTCTACAAATTTGGGCTTTGCTCTTGTAGTGGACTCTGTAGGACAGTGATACCACTTGCATCATCCACTCTTGTAGAATGGTGTAAATGCATAACACATTGTCTACACCTTCTGTTTCTTCATCCTTCCAATAATAACTCATCCAATCTTGCTTTTGTAAAAGTATGTGTTTCAGTAATATCATTCTTTCATCTCTGGCAAATATCTTACCAGAGTGAGTTTGTGACCTGAAGTTTCAAATGTGAAAGGGAAGTTTAGGCATAATGTTCTCTTCCCCGTCCTCTTAACCTCTGACAAACCGTCATTTTCATAGAGTAATGGTCCTTATTCACCTTGATGAGTCACATCAGTGATCTATAGGATTCCCAGTTCCTGTTCGTATGTGGAAGTGGCTTTCATGGGAATCTGTTCTGTTCTTTTTTTTTTCAAGGACTTGTTGCTTATATCCATTTACTCCTCTAGTTGTAGTTTAACTTTAAACAAGCAGGTATTTTCCTGTTTTCTTTGGTATCAGTATTCCAAACAAAAAACTCTACTACGGGATACTGTTGCCAATGTTGGCAGTTTAACCAGCACATGTCATTAGCACGTAAGAACCTGAAAGACTGTGTTGGGCAGACTACCTAGTGGCATAAACAACCTTGTCCAAGCTGAAAGTGTCAAAGCTAAATAATGAATTGTGTGGATCACGGGAAGTGCGTTTTTGAGCTTCATCTGTCTAGCAGACTGACAGGGACTTTCAACCCAAGAGCATGGGTAAACCTATGAAAGCCTGTAAAAGCTCAGTGTGTTTCGTGTTCCTTGCCCTAAGAGTGCAGTGACAAGTTAATGGAGGGAACTGAGTCATCAGATTTTAAAAAGGAGGGGATTTTCTTTGTAAATTGTGGGAATCTGTGGAAGTGGCTAACATTGTGAAAGTCCACTTTTGATAACATCTTTGATTTCCGTAACAGCTATATGATCTTGTAACACCATAATTGCTGCTCTACTCTATTGCCTTCAACCCTCCAGCAGGGAGGAATAGCTTTCAAAAGAAAGTATTCCATTTGGAATGACTTTTAAAATGAAATATTCCATTTATATACCAGATGCAGGTAGCTTTCTCTTTTTCTTCCTGCCTTAAATCTTTCCCAGTAAGATGGCATACATTATTGAGTTGTGTCCTCATTTCTCAGGTCAAACCAAGCTATAGTCAGCATGAAAATTAGAGCAAGTAGAGTGTATGGAATGATCCTAAGGTCTATGTATAGGACAAGTATAGAAGCTATCTGTGTACCCAGCACACTAATAAAAGTACGCCTAGTGTATAACTTTTCATTATCTGGATCTGAATGCTGCTCTGAATTCAGTACAATACACAACATTTAAGGGTCATGATAAACTGACTTGACACTGCCAAGGTTGTATTTAATGCAGCCTAGTGTAATTACTGCACTTCTCATGTAGCTTGAGATGTAGTAGCTCATGTAAGTGTAAGTTCCTTTGGATCAAATTTGCATCTGTCTGGTAGTGCTGTTTATACCTCTTGGGGTGGCTCTGTGACCAGTTGGGAGCACTACTGAAAAAGCCTCATTCAAGTGGAGCATATCTAACATTATGTTTCCTCCAGTGGAGAGAACTGATATAATTGGTACAGTTTATACGGTGTTCAAGGACTGATCCATACTGGAGAAATCTTCTGATTCAAGAGTTGCATTATTTATTAAATAAATATCCCTTTTACTTTAAACCTAGGAAAATGCAAGTTGATATGCTATATCAGCTGTACTCGCTGTATACTGTTGTCATGAACCTCCCACTGTTAGCACTGATGCATACTGTACTGCTTCTGCAATACCTCAGCTACCGCCTATAATATTGTCATTACAATTTAAATAATCAAAAACTGAGGCTTATTTTGCGAATCCTTGTCATTCGGGTTTTGTACATTGCAATTTGTATTCCAGGATTTATAGGTAATAATATCCGATAGCGTCTGCTTTCACTGTTAGGATTAGTAAATAATAAGTAGGAATCAGTCACCTTCAGATTGTCTCATTCTTCACCATCACAAAAATCAACAAAAAGTTGGTCAAATATGTGCTGTTCCTTTCTGGTTCATCTAATAGATGCTTGAATTGGATAATCTGTAATGAGTCAGACATTTCTTGTTCGTAAAACAAGAAAACATGATGCAACCCCAAAAAGCAATTTAACTCCACCCCAGTAGTGTCAGATTTACCCCTGGAAGAGTCAGGGAAAATTTTCTCATGCCTTAAAATGACCTTGCAAAGCACACATTGCTTGTTTCTCATGTTTTCACAAACACCTTTCCAATTCAAGTTGTGACCATAGTATAGTTGGCTTGAAGCTTCCATTTCAGATTTCGTCTTCTCTTTGTGCCAATAGCCCCCAGCAGCAACATAACATCTGCGAGGTACACTGGGGCAGCTGACCATGCTGGAACCCTTCGTTGCTAATGAGTGCTCTAACCAGGCTGAAGATTAACTGGGCCCAAAATGCAAAAAATGCAGATCTAACCATAGAAATACAGCCTAAGACCTCCTGAATTTACAAGTTCAGACATAGATTCTCGTATCTACAATGAGCAGCTCAACTCTGAAACACTATGTTGTATTTTCTGGAGCTTGGCTACTAAGCTGTGGTTATGTGCCGAACCAGCACTTACCCTGGTGTATCTCAGGCTCTACAAATGCAAAAAAGTAGCCATCACATAGAGTTCATATAGGGTCAACTCACATCTACTGGAGTTTCTGCAGAGCCACATCTTCTGTGTCATGTTAACCAACTTAGAGAGCAAAGCCAGAGACCATCTATCCCATGTGGTACAATGAGTGCAGAGACACTCTTAAAAGCCCTGCTAGAGTTAGCTGAGGTCTAGCAGAACCCAAGCAGGTTCTGGAAAAAATCACGTCACCATTATTCTTCACTTCCTATGTAATCCAGTTTTTTTCCAGAAGCCACATGGTTCTTGCTCCTTATCACCATGGTTTGCAGAGAGTTACCTTCCTGCATGATATTTTTCGCATTCTTTTTCCAAAAGAATGTCATTCTTGCTTTGGATATTTAGTGAGGACTGTAACCACCTGAGCTAGTGCTATTGCTGAATCTGCACTGCTGCTGTTTTTAGTTGATTTTATTTTATGAGCTTTTCTCCATGACAGAGGTAAGATCATCTTCCTGTCTCATCGTTCTTGTTGAGACACTCTAAGCAATCTTCTGCTTTCTCCCATTCATCTGTCCTTTATCCATCACAGAGAACACAGTTTTCTTGTTCCCATCAATTTTAATTCACTTTGCTTATATTATTGTGACATCAGTCTGTGGAGCCACATGAAGTGAGGTATTCACTCTCCTAATTTTTTAATTCTATTCTCTGCTTACAGCCTTCTTCATAGGGAAAGTGCTCTGTCAGAATCCAAAGGCTACTCTCTTTTCTTCCCCATAGATCATCCTATAATAGTTTCTTCTGGTTTGGTACCTGCAATGCACATCCAGGCAATCAAAGACTAGAGAGCTGGCAAGTTGAGATGATTCATTACTGTTCAGAGTTATTTATTGCCTCAATCTCTTAACACACCACTCTTACATTTATCGCCGCCTGTGTTTTGTCATCCTCTATTGTGAGCTGGGTGGGAAAGATATTGCTTTTGTTGGATAGTTGGAGCACCTTATTTGTTTGGAGACTCCAGACACTAATATTAGATAAGTAACATGCAATAAGGAAGGCTCTCTAGTATTGCCTCATCATTTACGTTTGACTGTTGAAAGGCGCCGGAGCAGGTCATTCCTGGAAGTGTTCAAGGCCAAGGTGAATGGGGATTTCAGCAACCTGGCTTAGTCCTGGCGATGGCAAGGGGTTTGGAACTAGATAGTCTTTAATCTTTGGTCCCTTCTAACTCAAACCATTCTGTGATTCTATTGTTTTGTACATACATGTTGGCACCGAAGAAACAATGGTGGAATTTTGTTGTCATCAGGTTTTGATTTCACATCCAGAGAGAACTCAAGAATGCCCAAGATGTTTGTCCCACATTTCCCATAAAAAGGAAATTGCAGGGGGGAGAAAAAGGCAAAAAAATTGCTCCTCAGAATAAGGGAAACTTTTTCCCAAGGTAACTGTTTTGCTACCTTAACAGCAACAGCATTTAGTAGCATTAGTTATAGCTTGTTTTTTCTGGCATTATACCACGTTAACCACAAGTTACAAATGGGAAACTTTCATTAGAACTTAATGTCATATGTCTTAATGGCACATTTCAAGCTGGTTCTCTTGTATGTTTTATGTCCTTAGAATTAATAACTTTCACAGGTTAATGAGCTTTATAATTCCCTGTCCTTATTTCTGCAGGCACCCTAGACAAACATATAGAACTAGAGAAACTTGTGGCCAAGTTCCTTGGTGTGGAAGACGCTATGGTGTTTGGGATGGGCTTTGCAACTAACTCAATGAATATTCCAGCCCTTGTTGGAAAGGTGAGTAATTCGTTAAGGAACACATAGAACAATAGCTTATTAATTGTTATAACAGCTGTTGCAGTATTCCAGACATGCATTAAGTGGAAAGGCTTGATCGAGGAACAAAACTTGATTATCAGGAGTGCATGAGTCATAAGGCTGATGACCTCACCAACATAAATATGCTCCTTCATCATTTTTTCTAGTTCTGGGTGTTGCTATCAGACATATTTAACATCTATTTAAGGATGAGTGATATGGTTGTTTAGCTTCTCTTAGTGAAGTTGCTTCTCTCTAAAAAGTAAGCAAATGTTGCATCCCGTGCCTCAGGTGTTTTGGGATGAAGCATTTGAGCTACTTGCAGAGATATTGCACAGCTAGCTGTAGTGAAAGAGGATTAAGATATTCTTTACAATACTTTCAGAAAAGAGAAAGCAGATTATTTAGCATTCCTGGTGAACCTATCTCCAGCCAGCCTTGCAAACATTCTTTGGCAGCAAATGCAAGTCTTAAGTTGAATTCTAGAACTACAGAATGGTTTGGTTTGGCTTTTAAGGGGCCTTAAAGCTCACCCAGTTCCACCCCTCTGCTACAGGCAGGGACACCTCCCACAAGACAAGGTTGCTCAAAACCCTGTCCAACCTGGCCTTGAACACTGCAAGAGATGGGGCAGCCACAGCTTCTCTGGGCACCCTGTGCCAGTGCCTCACCACTCTCACAGGGAAGAATTCTTCCTAATATGTAATCTAAATTTGTCCTGTCAGTTGAATGCCACTCACCCTTGTTCTGTTACTACATGTCCTTGTAAAAAGTCCCTATCCAGGTTTCTTGCAGATCTCCTTAAGGTACTGGAAGACTGTTATAAGGTCTCTCCAGAGCCTTCTATAGGCTCTATCAGCCTGTCTTCACAGGAAAGGTGCTCTCCTATATTGTGACCATATGACAAAAGTTGGGTTCTTAATTGGTGTCAGAGGAACTTTGTCTCCATTTTGGGTATCTAACACAAAGGCATAAAAATCCATTACTGTGTCAATCATAACTCAGGTCATAACAAGAAGATATTCTCTGCTGCTAGCCAGGAAGGTGGGTAAACTCCTCTTCAGTTCACACAAGCGTGAAACATTATGAAGTGTGTCATGCAAGTGAGAAACAATTTCTCTCTCTTGGTTGAGACAGAATAAACTCACTGTGTGTGCTTTGGAAGCACTGCCATGGAGGTAAAGTCACTTCTTCACTCACTATTGAAGATGAATACAGCTTTTGCAAGAGATTTCTAAAGTACATGTAGACAAGGGTTGAGTAGGGAGAATTGTTTCAGCTGCTCAGAACATGAATTTCTGTCTGCAGTGGTGCTGGAGAAGTTGTCCAGCAATTTCAAAGGGAACAGATACAGAGAACTGATGCAGGTAAATGTATAAAACTGCAGACATACATCACAGCATAAGATGCTTTTCCCTTGCTTAGCTATAAAGCAATTTCACCTCACTTAGTTGGCCTCATATGGAGACCCAGGCCTCTGTGAGAGGTGTGATACTTAGATACATCTGTCGCAAATAAAGATATGACTATATGTATTATATAGTATATAACTGTAACACTTCTGTTTGTATTAATATTATATAGTATTATATTACTTTTTTTTGTGTATATGTAATTGTCTATGTTGGGGAGACCTATTCCAAAATTTTTATCTGTAATTAAGAATTTCCGTTGCATTTTCTTGTCAGGATGTGTATACTCTTAATGATAGTTCTGAATACCAGTCTTTAAGCAGATTTTTACATCTCTCAACCTAGGAATAATCTGGGTTTCCAACACAAGTATTTATTTAATGTTGTATTGACCCTTGAGCAATGAAATCACACCACAAGATGTGCAATAGGAAGCAAAGCTAAATTAGGGTTCCAGCTTGAATTTCAACTGTGAATCCTGTCTCCTATTAATATAATATACAAATCTATTTATTCTGCATTTCTATTTTAGTTTCTAAAAACAAAATGTGTTTTCAAGTGGGTTAATTAATGCAAAATACACTACAGGTGAATTATATATGCATTTAACAGAGGAGGACTGCCTGGTGCCTAAGCTCCACTCTTGTCTTAATGGAGGTGGGACTTATGAGGCATTTGTCTGTCCTGATCTCATCCCTGCAGCCCAAAGTGCTGATGTCAGTTCAGCCTCAGTATTACTCCTCCTTCAATTACCATCATGTAGTCTTCATACATGGGGTGGTGACTGCATTTTCTTTGCAACACGAAAAAGGCTGTAGATAGGTGGTAGAGGAAGCAACATCTCTTGGGTTTACTATAAACCAATCAAACTCTACTGCAGTTATTCACTACTTTCCAGTCACAGGTAATATTTACCCCCTTTGCATCACCTGAGCATCTTATCCCACATTTTCTGCTTGCCTTTGCAGTGCATCCTGACAACTTCAGAAAAGTGTCAGAAAATCTTGTTAACGTTTTATACTTACAGCTTAATTGGTGCTATGCTATATCACTGACACAGGCGTATGCTGTGCACGCCTGTCAACAGCCTCCTAGTTCATGCAGATGCTTACTGTACTCCTTCTCCACAGGGCTGCCTCATTTTAAGTGATGAGTTGAACCACACTTCTCTCGTTCTTGGTGCGAGGCTTTCAGGTGCTACTATTAGAATCTTCAAGCATAATAGTGAGTATTGAAGTTGGGAATATTTAGAGACAGAGTTGTTCACACCTCAAAGGCAGAATGCTTCCTTTGAATGCTTGCTTTGCTGTCAGTTCCCAGATAAAATTTCAGCCCAGGCAGAAGGATTAACTGTTCAATGCTATGAGTGATTTCTAATGGGAAAAAATTAATGGTGTAATACTATAATTGTTATTGTGCATGATTTAGGTCATCAGGTTGGACTTTAATTTCCAGAGTTGTACTTTCGTTGCTGTCTTTTTGACTTGCTGAATGTCAGTGTGCTGTCATAAAGGCTTTTCTGTTAGTGTCACTATAGTTAAAATAGTATAAACATACTTACAAAATGATACTCCATTTTTCCTGACTCTATTTCTACCAGGTCCATGGCAACCTTACATTAGTTACATTATTGCATTAATGTGGCAATACGTTAATGTGGAACTACATTAATGTAGCATGACTTTGAAATGGGTACCCCAAGTTACCAAGGGGCTATTCCAAAGGTGCAGGTAGTTATATCAAAAGCATAATCCCAAATATTCTTTTGAGTACAGTTTTAGTATAGAAATCACACAGTAACTTTGCAAACATGTAGTTACCTTCTAAAATACTCATGCTTTTCAACTTTTATTTAGTACATGCTGTGGTTACTGTCAGAGACATTGTGATGGGCTTGATGACAAGAGCTTGCTCATTTCCTTTATTTCCCCACTGCAATTCCCCTTTCCATCTGCATTATGCCACCAGGCAGTGATTGCAACAGAGGTTAAAAAGCTAGAGAAGTGGTAACAAATGAGAAAAGAGGTCTGATCACCTTTGTTAATAGCTAATACACTCCATTCTCTTTATTAAGTGTTGTGTTCAGCCCCAAGGTGAGGAAAATTAATTATGCATGTGCTATAAAAGGCCTAAGGATCTGTTGGAATGAAAGGCACACTATAATTATAATATAAGATGTTATAATTAATATCTATTCATAATTTGGGCAAGAAGCAATTTCTGAACACCATTCTAGAATTAAAGATCATCTGAACCAGAGTGTTTTTACAGAAGTAATTATTTATAGATTAGCCTGTAGCATACCCCACCATGTTGTACTTCCACAAATGTGAATATGCTGGGCCATGTTGTTATACCAGTCTTTTCTCAACAGTTCCTTAGTTCATTCAGTGCCTTATCCCATTCAAACTTCAGTTTGCATCACATCTTGTAGGATGACCACTACCCAAATCCAAATGATCTCACAGCCTCTCCACCCATATATGCTGCATGCAGCCCAACTGGCTTGCATCACTTCCCACAGCATTTCAGAGGACATTCCAGTTTGAGGAGTGTATTACTTTCAGCTCCTAGGGAAGCAGTGAAGACATCTCTTTGAGTTGCTATTCTTGCTTTAAGGAACTTGGTCTCTGACCATTCCCGATATTTCATTCTGCTCATAAGAACCTGACACCTAACCAGCTTCTGCTTGTGCTTATGAGAAATTAAAGCTGATACTCTTTAGAATAACTTGTGAACCTAAAAATATAGTGACCTGTCCAAAAAAAAACATTATTCCAGCACTGGAAATTGTAGACAGTCTTTTTAAAGATCTCAGCAAACATCAGTGGAAGCCCATCCAGGTTGCTTTGGAAAAACTCCTTGCTTTCTGGATTGAAGATCTTTTGCCAAAGTGAGTCTTGTATGTTATTTCTGAGACAATATGTTAACCTATTTTCCAAATTAAATCTTGGAAATTTATGCAAAAACTGTTTGGAATTTGAGTATCAGATTTTATCATCGCAATTTTGTAGGCCCTACGTCTTAACCAACGTTGCATTTAGGGAGCACTTCACATGAAGAAGCTTCACACACTCATGCATTCTCAGCCAACTGTGAGTCTCTCAGTAGGTTAGTTCCATGGTTAGAAAGTCCTTTCTAGTATTTCCTTAATCGTACCTGTAAGTTCCACATCACCAACAGCTTTTAAAATCACATGTGCAGTGATCTATGTATGTGCCTTTGCTTTGGAGAAAACAGGATGTGTATTGGGGGAGGATAACGATG
Organism: Forpus xanthops; assembly: GCA_032466535.1. Lineage (NCBI taxonomy): Eukaryota > Metazoa > Chordata > Aves > Psittaciformes > Psittacidae > Forpus > Forpus xanthops. The sequence goes on along the minus strand of JASSUY010031732.1, from coordinate 1,347 downwards.
AAAAGTGTAATCCAGAAGGACTGCCTTTGTAAGGTGCAAGTCAGTACAGCAAATTATTGAAGGACACACATACCCAAAACTCCCAGCTTGTGTTGGGAGGGTTCTTTTCAGTTAGGCAGGTGCTTGTTTGTTTTGTTAGAGCAGAGCTGTGTTGCTTTTGATCCCAGATAATTTTTCTTGCAAATGTGTGGATTCATAACATGTGTACAGGCATGCACATGCATGCCCAAATTGTCAGAGTATGTTAGCGTTGGCATTGTCATGCTTATGAATAGGTGGATTATGCCATCATCCATGTCATACTGCTTGATGCAAAAGAAAAGTTCGTTATGCTGCATTGGCCCCATGGGTGAATAGAAAAATTTGCACCTGGAGTTGCCACTTGAAGAGCTTTAATAGGTATTAATTTCAGCATCAGGTAGTAATACCTTACTTTTTAATATCCTCCTCTGCATTCTAGTAAAACAAAGCAATATCCTCCACCTCTTCTTTCCAAGGATAGGGGTTTGATATATGTCATTTCACATAAGGAAATCAATGACCCTTTAAAGAGCTTGGCCCTGGGCATCAACTGGAAGACGTTACTGTTGTCAAGGGCTTGGCTAGTGCCCTTTGATGAGCAGCTGGAACAATTCTCCAACAAGGTACAGAAACAAAGAATGAATCTGAGTCCTATCCCAAAGAGGATTAGGAGTTAATGTTCATTTCATTCTTACTTGTATGTACAGAGACAAATTGTATGCTGGCATGCATTGGCTCATCCCATTTGGAGCTGTGCTAGGTTACACACACATGCTATTTGACTCAGTATTGCCTTACACTAAAGAGAATAGAAGAAATGCCGGGCGGTACCACTACTAGTGCATGAGACATGCTTTCTGTGCAGCAGAATCAAAATAAATTCAAATCAGGCAGCAGATTTTGAAGTTATGTTTTAGCTTTCAAAACACATCTTGAGAAAATAGGCTTTTGTTTATGCTCCTTGTTGCTTACATTGTGCTCTTTTGAAATATTGTGTAATACCTCTGATAAAACTGCTTAGAACATATTTCCTTTGGCTGCGACTTCTTTGGTTGCATATGTGAGAAGAGCTGCTGGGAGAAGGGGCAGGTGTGAATATTAAGAACAGACTCAAAGAATCATAGAATAGTTAGGATTGGAAAGGACCGTAAGATCATCCAGTTCCAACCCCCCTGCTCTGAGCAGGGACACCTCACACTAAACCATGCCATCCAAGGCTATGTCCAACCCAGCCTTGAACACTAGCAGTGATAGAGCATTCACAACTTCCCTGGGCAACCCATTCCAGTGCCTCACCACCCTTACAGTAAAGAATTTCTTCCTCAG
>JASSUY010031730.1:0-17554 GCA_032466535.1 Forpus xanthops | reverse complement strand
TGCATCTGCCTTCCAAGACTTGGGTGGTATGGTCAGAGCATTTGCCAGTGAAGACTGAGGCAAAGAAGTCATTAAGAACTTCAGCCTTCTCCAAATCCATGGTAGCCAGTTCTCCTGATAGCTTCTGGAGAGGGCCCACGTTGTCCCTAATCTGTCTGTTATTCACTACGTACCTATAGAATCCCTTGTTAGTATCCTTAACATCTTTAGCCAAGTTTAATTCTATCTGGGCCTTAGCTTTCCTAACCTGGTCCCTAGCATCCCGCACAACATCCCTGTATTCTTCCCAGGCCACCTGTCCTTGCTTCCACCTTTTATGAGCCTCTTTTTTCCTTCAAAGTTTCCTCAGCAGCTCCTTGGTCCATCCGAGTATGTCTCCTGGCCCTCCTGCAGCACTTCCTTCTAGTTGGGATGCAACACTCCTGAGCTTGGAGCAGGTGATCCTTGAATATCAACCAACCGTCTTGCCTCCCCCGCCCTCTAGGGCTATATCCCATGGAACCTTACTAAGCAGGTTCCTGAAGAGGCCACTGTCTGCTCTCTTGAAGTCCAGGGCAGTGAGTTTGCTGCACGACCTTCTCACTGTCCTGAGGATCTCGAATTTGACCATCTCATGATAACTGCAACCAACACTGCCCTGGAGCATCACATTTCCAACCAGCCCTTCCCTCTTGGTGAAGACGAGGTCAACCATGGCTCCTCTCCTTGTTGGCTCCTCCATTACTTGCAGAAGGAAGTTGTCTTCCCCACAATGGAGGAACCTCCTGGATTGCTTGTGCTGGGCCATTTTGTACCTCCAACAGATATAAGGGTAGTTGAAGTCCCTCATGAGAACAAGGGCCTGTGAGAGTGAGGCTGTTCCTATCTGTCTGTAGAGTGCTTCATCCATCGAGTCCTCTTGGTCAGGTGGGCTGTAACAGATCCCCACAATAATGTCTCACATCGCTGTTCTCCCTTTAAGTCTGACCCACAAACTCTCTATTGACCTCTTACCTACCCCCAGACAGAGTTCCATACTCTCCAGCCTATCCCTAACATGCATAGCAACTCCCCCTCCCCACCTGTCAAGCCTATCTTTCCTAAAGAGCCTGTAACCTACTCCAACGCTCCAGTCATAGGAGCCATCCCACCATGTTTCTGTGATGCCTATAATCTGTTTTAGAATCCTTTGTGATTAGCAGTTGTTAATATCAGAGTTGTTCTGTTGTCTTCATAACTAAAACCCAGTCTGACTCTGCTATAGAATAATGCAATTTAATCCAGAAGTATGTAAATGTATAAAGAGGAAAACAGTAATAGGGATAGATAAAATATTCATTCCTATAGAAGGATTAGGTGTTTTATTGCTATACTGTAGTGATACAAAAGGTCTCATTGAGGACTACTGGATTTCACATGGTTTTATTATAGCATTTAAAATGTTATATATATATATATATAATTATATTATATTCTGGTAATGATTTGTTAGGTAGAAGATTGAGTTTATTATCTTTCTACAATACTGTAGAATGAAGCTGAATTCAAAATATGATAAAGTTGTTAAATAAAAGACAGGAAAATAAAAGAAGTGGAGCAAGATGGGGTTTTGATCATTAAAAAAAAGTTCAGGTATAATGGATCATTGTTCAGTGTCAGACTAATGACTCTCTGTGAAAGAGAGGAGAAAAAGAGAAAAAATCATCAGATATGAACAGAAATAATTAACTGCTTTTCTTTCTGTCCTGTCTTGGTCGTGGAAGCTGACATTCCAATTAGCAGCTATAGTATACAAACGAACTCTCCTGGTTTTGAAAGGAGGTTTTGTTAAAGCACTATGAATTTGAGGAAAGATGCCATGACGATATATCTGTAGAAACCAAGGAAGAATAGATTTTGCCCATACAAAATGATTCCATTCATCTAGCCAGATATCTTATTAAAATAGTTTGCAGTCACAAATGATCACAGTAACTGAGATGGAAGGTAGGTAGGTCCTGAAAAAGGCAATAGAGGAGACAAATTAGATATTTGGAAGGTGTTCTATAACTATCAAATGACAAGCATTTATTTACTGTAAAATTAGAGGGTTTTGAGGATATATAATAATTTTCTAATATGTTTAAGGAGGAAGTTGCTCTTTTCTTCTTCTTCTAGTCAGCAAGGCAGACAACACATATCTAACTACGTATGCATCCATGAGTGACAATATTGATGGGTTTAAGTTTATTGATTTAAAGTTAAGCATGTATGTAAATACCTCTTGAACTTTGTCGGATCAGCAGTCATTAAAATGTTATTTCAAAGGAATGTTACTTCTAGTCTATTTATATTGGTCTTGGTATAAAACTTACTGAGATCAATTTCAGATTTTAAAGATTAAGCATATGCCTGTTCATATATTTGATGCATAATTTAAAATCTTATAGTTGTTTTTTGCATGTGTAAATGAATAATAATCGTTCCTACAGGACAGAGGAGGATGTGATTTCATTGTTTTATTCAACATTGTATTCAGATCATGGGGTCTTTTTTTTTTTTACATTCTCCATAAGCTATAGCAAGAAAACATTATAAAAATATGATTTTGTCATATCATATCTTGAGTACTTGCAAATAACTTTCTTTAGCCACATCTGCTTCCTCAAGGCAAGGAACTCTGCAGCTGGACAGGAGTGAAAAGTGTGTCACGAACCAAAGGTGGCCTCTCCTGTAAAGAATTGAGAGCATGCTTCCCCTCACTTAATGTTGATTTATAATTGTATATTTTTTTACTATAGAATGCTTTTAGGGTATAACAGAACACAAGTAAATTTTTTCCAAAAACTGTCATTTTGGAGCATGGTCAAACCCCGATATCCTTTTGTGCTAATCTCAACTTGCCTGAAAACTCACAGGCTATGTTTTTGATAGCAAGTATGAACCAAATCAAGCAAGTAAGTGTTATGGAAGTGAATTGGAAGGAGCACTTGGGAACAAATCAGGGGAAGTTTGGTACAGAAGCAGAAGCCAGAATGTTTGGTCTTAAAGACGCAGCTTTGCATACTGTTTATCATACAGGACATCCAACATACTTGCAGTTCTCTCTGTTTGATACTTGCTTTTCAAGGCTGGAAGAGAACTATGAGATTGCAGAAGGTGTATGCATTCCTCGAAGTGCCCTCTACATGCATTACTTGGACTTCTGTGAGAAAAATGACACGCAACCTGTTAACGCTGCCAGCTTTGGGAAGGTGAGTCTAAACAGTAGTATGAAGCCTTGAGCTCCCACCTGGTTCAGATGAGTTTGGATTCCTGAAAAGAATTAAATCATCATTTACCATTAGAAACAGAGGTGTATAAATGGAATCTTCTGCATTTGAGTTATTGGGAAAAGTCAAAGATTTTAAGTATCTTTATGGCTGGGACAATGTCTAATCATGACTAAGCTCCATAATACATGATGTTGGAATGGAATACAATATTGGCAGCTTGGAAGTTGAATACAAGCTGGTGCAAACGCACCTGCATTGTCACCTGTATTGCGTTAACAAATACATACTTTTTAAAAACAGAAGAGTAAAATGTCAACAATTAAATCCTGGAGCCTGTCTGCTATTCTTGTAAGCATGATATGGAAATCCCAGAATTAATGACACCAGCTCACACGGGCAAATTCACACAGTGAATCACAATGCCTCCAGATATGAAAGTCCCGAAAGCATATAATGATGTCTGTGTGGCAATGCAAGTACAAGCTGGCAAGTTATCTTTGCACTGTTATTCCTCATGCTTCCACTTTCCAGTCTAGCTCTATTAAAAGCCAGTGCAGTCAATTCCAGACTCACAGCAGAGATGCACTCTTAGCACAGATGCGGCTGTGCATTGTCCAGATGTGAGCAGTAAAGCTCTTATGTTTATACACCACTAGCGGACATTAGTGACTGGATAGGATGTTCCGTAAGGATGAATGAAATTGTTTGTTGTACATATTATGGCTACCAAGTGGTATGTATAGTGGCTAGATGCAATTTAGGAGCAGTGAAAACAAGAAACAGTTTTCATTCAGGCTAACACATTTGAATCGTGGGCAGAATTTACATGATGTAACTTTTGCTGCTGCTAAAAGCTTCTGTAACTTGCAAGGTGTAAATATTCTGAAATTATTGGATCAGAACACAAAACTGTCAGGGACTTCACCAATTCTCAGCATATGGCAGTCTTGCTACAGTGTAGATTACTCCATCCTCCTTTTCCCCTGACCCTTGTAAATACACCAGTTCATCTATAGGAGCAGCTTGACCTAGCAGGTCAAGTACAGCATCTGCCATCCAAAAATTATGCCATTCGAGTCTGGTTTTCATGTGCTCTGGTCCAAGTATTTTCCACTTGCTTACAATGAAGCTCTGAAGCAGTGATGCATGATTTTTTTCAGTTATTTGTTTATGGAGAAGAAACCATACAGAGTCATCCTAGTAGTCTCTCAAGCTAGTGCTTTGTGTGGCCATTACTTTTGAGTCTTGGAGCTGAGGCTTCTGCAGAGGTATGTGCAGGAACCTCAGACAATGCTAGCGCAAATATTGAAGTGAAACAGGCTTCTGAATCCACAGAACCCAGAGCTGATCCTGGTGATTCCTTTCAACCTGTTATTGCAAAGAACGTGTACTGCACAGTCCTGAAGATCTGTAAGGCAAACCTTCATTCAACCAATAGTTTGCAGTCAGCTTCTCCTTAGGAGCAGGTGCATGGATGAAGTCAGTTGGCTTGGAGTTGTCACCATCTGGCTTAAATACCATATTGACAACATGTGCTGCATGAACACCTTGGGGGCAGCGCAGTGAAATAAGTGCTATTTGAGGGGTTCTACACTTAGCTGCTGAAACAGAGACCACAGACGTGTTTGTCCTCTTTGGGAATCATCAGGAGCCCTGCAGCTGTCATCTCCTTCAGAGAAAGGAGCTAGTTGTTCTGTGAAATTGTAGACAGTTTGCCTTTCAGTAGACCACATTGAAATTGCAATTAATCTTTGAACTTTAGCATTGTGGTCAACGTTGAACATTTAAGCTTTTTCATTACCAGACTGGTAGTTGTTAGAGAGAGACATGGAGCTCAGCACCTTCAAACAATCTGTAATAAGTAACATCCTAATGTATTGTTACCTACTCTGTTACATCTCCGTTATCAGAACAGTGTTGCTTTCCCTTGTAAGAATAGAATTGAAGACATACGAAGAGACATGTGAAACTTGCCTGAAAGTGATCTCTCCAGATCAAAGCTTTGTAGGCAATGCTTCAGCCTATATTTACTACTTAAGCCTGAAGAAAGTCAAATATATCCACAACAGAGCATGGCATGTAGAACAGACAAGTTGCTCGTGAACAGCTGAAATAATGGATCATGTTTCCTACCATCTTTGATGTTCTCTAAATCCATAGCCTTACCTAAATCTTATATAATATCTGCATGTTTACCTGCAGTATGTTCAATTATTTCCAGGTCCTAGTCACTACATCAAGGTCTTGATCCTTTCAGTTTTCTGACACATTTGCTGCACCTTCTTTCTGTATTACTTTCAGATTCCTTCACATCTCTGTCTCTTTGCCTGCCTATTTTTCACTCTTCCCCCACATGCCAACAGTTGGACAAGAAGTAGCACAAGTGGTTGCTGGTTCAGAGCAATTAAAGTGTTGTTTAGTGGTCTCATACTCATGGATGTCCAGACAGGCAGTGCCAAATGGCTCACCTAAAGCTTGAGCTTTCTTCCCTGTCTTCTCAGTTTTAACTAAGCTCTTCCTACTATCCAGCCAGTGTTTCTTATTAAAATTCTAGGACATGGACTGGATCCCAGGCATTTGGTAATATTAGATTAGTGAAACAAGAAATGGTCTGGGAGGTGGAGAGATTAACAGAGGCTGTAATATCTCATGGACTGCTTCCTGAGGAAACCAGGCTAATAGCAACAAAAGAAGAGGAAAGAATACGATCACTCAGTAAATAAACAACTTCTTAAAAGCAGCTGCTTAAAGTACATACAAACCAAAGAAGACTAATAGGGTTATTAATGCGATATATTCTTATATAACAAAGGCAACTGTAGCTTTACTGTGAAAGCTAAGATTTAATTGCTTTACTCACCCAATTAATATGTGAAAATTACAGGCAGTTTTGTTGCTACTAGCATTTGCCAATCTGCTATGCTACCTAGTCTGTCATTACAGAACTTTTTTCCTGCCTGCAAAAGACAGGACCAAGCACTCTTTTACCCATATACTTTAACTAAGCAGTGACCTGGAAGGAACCTGTGTTTGCTGGATGCATCTCAGCATTAGCAAGTGAAGATTCTGGTGTTAAACTTCTGCTCTTACTGAGGCAGCAAAGCATGTTGTATTCAATGGGATCATGATTTCATCTGGAAGTGAAGCAGAATAAGTGAAAACATTCCTTGCAACCAGTGAGAAGACACTGTGAGGAGCAGTAGGTATGTCATTGAGTCGTTAACAATAAAATGTTGCATATAAAGAAAAAAGCTTTCTCACAGTGAACATGTTTCATCTGTGAGTTAGTCTTCAAGTAGAAGGAACTAAAGCCCTCTTGCTGAGGTCACTTACAAAAGTTGGCAACCCTGGGCCCCTTAGCCCTGTGCTGCAAATGCCCTGGGCTCTGCTCCGGGACCCTGTGGTCTTGGAGAGCAGTTTAGGGCATTTCCAACTGGAACTTCAGCCACTGCCTGCAGCAAGGAGGGCTGAGCAGGTATATGTTTGGGGTTTACTCCTGAGCAACACGCTGACAAAATACTGTGATAATTCATACACTGAGCTAGGAATTAAGGTGAATAAAGGCTTCAAGCCATTGTTCTCACTATGTCCAGTTGCAAAAGCCAAATCATTCTGAATTGGATCCTTCACTGAATCAAAGAAAAAGCAAGAATGTTCTGGGCATTTCCAAACCCCTCAGTAGTTATTGCATATGGATGGATGCCATAAGGCTTGTTAGTTCTCTCCTTGCTCTAGCATGTAAACCAGCTGTTCAGATGGGTTGGCAGGTCTTCGAGTTTGCTTTTCACTTTTATTTCCAACATTGATTTTTGTTCATTTGTTTTGTAACCCAATATGAACCTTATTTTCTTAAGCCCCTTGGAGATGTCATCTTCCTCCTCTATACAGATTTCCCCTGTACTCCACCTTCTCAGTCCACTGCTTTAAAATTACTGTGTAGTTCTAAGTCACTTCCCAGACCCTGCCATATCTCTCATACAGAACTCTTGGTTTCTCACAGTTCAATCTCTTCCATATCCCCATGTAATGTTCTTCCCAAAACTCTCATGTGCCCCCTGAAGGTTAAATACTTTCCTCTTTTGTTTTGCCTTTTTAAATTTTGGCGCTTTCCTGCCATGCCTTTTTGACAAACAATAATAAATTGATATTTGAAAAGGAAAACGAGAGAGGCTGACACGTTACAGGATGCTTCTCCCTCAGCCTGAGGTCCATTTACACCCTTCTGGCAGCACAAGGAGTTCTAACAGGGATGCACGCTCACACAAATTTTAGAGCCTCTTAGTTGCTCCCTGCCTGGCTTTGCTGTAAGTAAAAATTAGACTCCAATACATTTATTTCACTAAATAAAAGAAGGTAAAGTCCACAATAGATTTCTAATATTGGCTAGGAAAGAGATCTTTTACATTTTTGACCAATATTTCCACCCTGTTTCTGAAAAAACAGGCTGAGACACAATTATACCAGCAGAAAAGTGTTTTCTTTCCAACAGTTTTCTTTGCTCCAGGGAGGTACAAGCTGTACCAGCCGGAGCCCTCTTTTATCAGTATGCACTGTCTCTGTGCCCACAAGTTTTGCCAGCAGGGCTGCCCCTCCAAGCATGATTAGCATAAATAAGATTTACAGTTCCATGCTATCATTCTTTATCTATTTAATGTTTAAAAAGGGCAGACAAGTCACCTTGTTGAAGCCTTTTTGATAATGATATTACAATGTGATTGCATTCTGGTTTGTCTTTGTACTGAAAGGCACACCTCTGGAAATTGCCCGCTCTGCATAGAGATGCTTCTCTTGAAGGCATGGTGATTTTTCCTTTGCTTTCCATTTGCTTCTAAGTAGCCTCAATAGTAGTGGTACAGTAAAGCCAGATTTACTCTAGTCCTCTCTTCTGATAGACTAAAGCAGGACTTGCTTTATATGAACAATTACTACACGTGGGATTTTTTTCTTATTAGAATTATTTTCTCTAGTCACTATAGAAAAGAACTAGGAAAAAATTCAACCTAAAGCTGAGGATATAGTTTCTGTTATTGCATGGAAGGACTGTATCAGTCTGTCAGCAGTCTCTAAGCAGTCCCTGCTGCTTCTTCATCCCTTTTTAACAGCTGAAGTTCCTGATAGAAGGACAGTTAACATCAATGTGACTTTTCTTCCAGATCCAGAATCTTCTAAGCTCCTTTGAGGAGCTCATAACACCAATGCCACAGAAGCAAATCAGTCATGCTGGTGTGAGGAGTGAGGGTTCCACAGTGTAGTTAGAAATGTCCTTGCACCCTTGGCTCTGCTTCACTGATTTCTTATGTTATCGCTGACTATTGCCCTTTTCTCCTTGAGCCTGGGGAGTAAGAAAACCAGCTGAGACACCTCAGTTTCCTTGGAGTGACTTTTCCTTTCCCAAAGATTTGCTCTCTAGCAAAGTGATTTTTACTGGCATCTGGCTTATAGTTAGGTCTTCAGCATGAAGTAGAGTGGCCTCTGGGCTGCCTTACCACATGCCTTGTCAACACATCCCAGAGGCTGCTCTTACAGCAGAGGGTCTGCCAGAGTGCAGGGATCCTGGCGATTAGCCTTTTCCCACAGATGCTGGGTGACAGCAGTAAGCATGCTGGCACCAGTACAGAGCAGGGAGAGTTGTGTAGGGTTTTAGATCTGCTTGGCTTCAGCAAGTCAGCACTGAAGTGGCTGCAGCTCAGCTAAGCATCTGAGTCAGAGCATTTGATGCTTGCATCTTTTGTTGGGATGCAGCAATCTGTTTGATCATGCCTTAGGCTGAGTTCCATCTGGCCAGATAAGATGCTGAAGGAGGATATTGTTGTATGTAGATGAATCTGAGGAGAGGTCTCACAAGCTTCACTAAAGGGTCCAGTTCAGTTGGAGCTCCTCACAGAGTCTAACCTCCACAGCAGGCAGAATTGGGCACAGGCATTAGTGAGAGTGCCAGAGGCTTTTCTCAGATGAATCAGTGATAGAAACAAGTTCTCATCCTATAGCCAGACCATGTCCTGTTCCACAAAATTATGAAAGTGAGTGGAGAGAAACGTGAAGGTCATTGGATCTAAGCAGAAACCAGACCTGGATTCAAGAATACTGGATCCGTACACTACAGTCTTCTCTCCTGGGCCATGAAACTATACGAGCAAGAATTAGAGAGGGTTTAGACACAGTCACACTTCTTATTTTCTTTGCACAGTTTGGTGGATTTGGGGAACAGAAATGCTATTTTCATAGAATCATTGAGTGGTTAGAGTTGGAAGGCACCTTAAACATCATCTAGTTCCAGCCCTCCTGCCATGGGCAGGGACGTCATTTTTCAGTGAACTAATTTGATTATGCTCTTTCTTATTAGTGGATGCTTCTTGGGCATAGCTTTCTTGACCTTTTCCTCAAGGTAATGTGGTATAAGGCAAACCTCAAGCCATCTTTGAGCCCAAAGGTGCTTGTTAACACAGATGTTAATAGTAATAGACCGTCTCAGGGCATGATTTTCTATGTGGAAACCTCAAAATGATTCAGCTGGAGTAGTACAAGGCCAAAGATGAACGAGCTTAAAAATCCTACTTATCATTTAAGCGCACTTAACGTTAAGTTGTGGGTATCAGCATTGTTTACGTTTCACAGCAGTGAATAAGGAGAGCATACTGTGTGAGAGTATAGTTATATTTGCCATTACTGGTTTCTTTCCAGCTGCCATGGCAAAGAAGTTTAAGGTTAAAAAAACACAACAGAACTTGGTAAATAAGCACAGGCTCTCTGTGCTTGACTTTGCAGAGCAAATGCATGACCTGAGTTGAGATAATTAGAGCCAGGCCCTCATATGAATAATGGTTATTAGAGTAAAGATAATTTATTCTACCATATTTAGAATCTCTCTCAAAGCTCCCTGAACTACAGGGCATAGAGCCTGAAATCTGTTTCTCATTCTGGCAGAATGGTGGCTGCCCCATCCCTGACAGTGTTTAAGGCCAGACTGGACAGGGCTTGGAGCAACCTGGTCTAGTGGAAGGTGCCCCTGCCTGTGGCAAGGGGGTTGGAACTGGATGAACTTTAAGGTCCCTTCCAACCCAAACCATTCTATGAGTGATTCTATGAAGACAGATGCGTAAGATGCTTTATAGCATGGTTTTGGGTTTTTTTTTTTCTCCTGATGTATTTTGGTTTCTCACGTCATAGGAGATGCAACAACTGGGAAACAAATTTCACAGTTTGATAGTAAACACAATGAGAAGTGATGGGATGAAGGCAAAATAGACAATAGATTCTTCATTTTGAAGTTGCAGCTAGCCCTGGTTGTGCTGGACATGTGAGGAGAGATTCCATAGTAGAAATTACAGCTGGCAGTAATCAGTATAAAGGAATGCACCTTTGCAGCCATTTGTGAGTAACAGAACAGTTCCTGCAGTTAGCCATGTCTAAGGTTAATAGATTGTGCAGGTTACAATACAGACCTTTACAGAGCAAGTGCATTTTTCTCGGTTGCTCATAAAGCTTTCTGTGTTTTGAATGAATGATGAAGTAACTTGTTTATTTTTTGTTGCATTATTTTTAGGACAACCAATAATACAAGCAACTAGATATTTAATTCAAGTTTATTCAGACACCTCTACTAGATTTAAAAACCAAACAGGATAAAAATCTTGTTAGCTCCAAGAGCTGTGCAATGGATGTTGAGTGCTGTACTCCCCATGTTGTAATCTCAATATAAGAGAACATGAGAAGACTTTTCTTTCCTGTATTCAATTTGGCTGCCCCATACATTCAGAAAGGAAAAGCTTGTGAGAAAGAAAAAGGTTCCTTTATGCTCCATCTGCGTAGGTGTTCGTAATACCAAGTATCAGGTATGTCTGCAAAAGGGTTATGCTGATGTGGGTCTACTAGCCCCCTGAAAACATATAAGCTATACATACATTTTATAATGTAATGACTTCTGTTTGGTTCTTATGTATACAGTAGGAAATCACCAAAAAATTCTATGGGTTTGCACAAAGGCAGTTCTTAATATTTTTTTTTAATCAAAAAAGGTATGAGATCTTCTGTAGGCAGAAGGCAAGATCAGATTTTGTGCAGAAAGAAATTAAAGGGACATCAGCTTCTGAGGCTAATATAGAAGGGACAGAAGTTATTTGCACATGAAACTCCTGGTCTGCATCTGTCTGCCAAGTAACATAAAATAATGCCTAACAATCAAAACTGCCACATAATTTAGGTGGAATTCTACTTGGAAAAAAAGTAAAACCTGTACCCTTTTACTTAGCATATCTCCTAGGGCAGCTGGATTTGTGGTTACTTTGGAGAAGTATGAGATGAAATTTCAGTCCCATTGAAGGACAACGGTAAAAACCCTGTCCACTCCAAAATTCCCTTGGATACCACCCGTGAGATCTTTTTACCATTGCTTCTGTTGAGAAGCCAGCACTACTGTGAGAACAGGGACAGGGCTCCATTCAGAAAGCAGCTCAAACTGCGTGGTCTGGTCCTGATTCATTTGATTGTGCAATCCCAATTGCAGTGATGAATGGAAAATGATCCAACTTGGTTTTTAGATCCAAACCTGAATTTCCATGTCTGACAGTTAGGAGCTCCCTTCCTTCCCCACCCAGCTGTAAAATTAACTCATTTCATCTGTAGGTCATTAAAGGTTAATAAATTGGAACACAATGATGATATATTTTATAGGGTGGCTTTTCAGGCTGAAGGGTTGATTTTAAAGATCAGCATTTTAGGCCCTCTGCTTTTGCCATTGATTTCAGCACACAGTGAACACCAATTTGTCCTGTCTGAGTTGGCTTCTTCTCTCTTTCTGGGGAAACCTCACTCCCTTTGGCAATATCATTGCACATGGATTTGCATGAATGTAGCTGAATATAAACATTTATATGAACAGCTAGTTCATTTAGTACTTGACTTGTTTTGTTCCAAACACAAATACTCGTGTACGAGCTCCCATGCATGAATATGCCATGTTATGCATATTTTACATATGCACCATTAGATCAAAAGTCCCAACTTTTTTCTCCAAAGGTTTGCTAGATTATTGTCTTTTTCTTTAAACTGTTGATACAGAATATTTTAAGTGATGAATACTTTTCAGCTACATTCTGAAAGGTGTTTCTCATTGTTTAAAATGTACTGGGTTTAAAAAAGAAACGAAGAAAAGAAAAAGGGATCATCTGATCAACTGCTCCATTTTTATTCTCTTTTTCCTGATCACCTCTGCCCTAGTATGTAGAAATCAACTGATTTATTTAAATCCCAGGAACTCCCATAGCATATGGTGCATCAAGTAGCATTTACAGTATGCATTGCACACTTCATCACTACTAGAAAGACTCTAAAGTAATATGCGTTTATGTTGTTACAAAAGAAAAAATAAGGTAAAAGTATCTCTAATAGTAAGACTTACTTTTGATTCTACTGCCGTAAAATCAGATTTTGGAGAGGAATGGCATTTTCTGAATGACAACTAGCATGAAAAGAGGAGAAAATATTTATTTTTTAAATCCCCTAACCCAAAACTCTCATCCTCAGAAAGAAGTTCTTCAACACTGCCTTTTTTCCCACAGCCTTGTGGAGCCCCCAACCCTGTCTGCAGAAAATGAAAGGGAGAGGGGTGGGATTAATGTGTAATTAAAGGGAATTTGGAAGGCTGAGATGTTGCGGAATGTTAGATCAGTAGCTGGAACAGCATGTGGTGTTCTTTAGGCAGGCTTCATTGAATCCATACAAAAAAAGAAAGAAGGGCTGCTTGCCTGTCTGCTCATTTATCAAACAGCTAGGCTGAACTTTCACAGCTCCACAAAAGTGTTTTACTGTTTGCTAAAGTTTTGCTCCAGAAATTAAAGCTGAACAACCTAGCGACTCTGAGTCTATGCTGAGTTTCTGACATCAGCCACGTTGTGCAAAGCTCTTGGAAACCAACACAGGTCAATTTTTACATGGTACAAAGAGAGGATGATTGAACATTTATAAAAAAGAAAATAAGAAATAGATAAAAAATACTGAAGAAATGGTCAAATATGTGACATTGTAATGTCTTTATTTATATAGCACCTTTTGATCCAAATAGGTGTTCCAGAGCTTTCGGTTATCAATCAGGATTAAATATTTAGCACAGCGCAAAATGGCTAACAGAGAAAAAAATCCATATTATTTAATCAATTTTAATTGATGTTTTCTTCTACTTAAGAAGTTGTATTTCTTCCTGCATGCCTGTTTTCCTTTAATATTAGTTGCTCTATGCCCCAAATAGTAAACATGTAGCAATTTATTTGATGAAAATACAATTAAAATGGATTATAAATTTAAAAAGGAGGAAATTCCTTTTGCAAGTGAATCTTCAAGGCTTACTGAAATCTTTCTTGCATGACTGTTCTGCCAGAAGAGCAGATCACACTGAGAACCAGGTTCAATCCTGTGAGATGCTGAGCCACGCAGAGCTTTCTCATCAGTACTAGTCTGCTGGTCAGAGGCTCTGATTAGCAAAGGCACAATCTGCATTCATTAATCCATTTCCTTAAATGCATCTGGCACTAAAGAAGTTTTGTTTTACAGTAGCAATATTCTTTTAATCTCTGCTGACAGACTAGAGTCCAGATTCTTCATGATACCCTGCTGTTTCTGAGATGCACTTGTTTTCCACAGAGGATAAATTGATTGCAAGCTCTCTTTCCAAACACAACAGTGAGTCTTCCCTGTCAAATACCAAAATCTATTCAGTGAATCATCTTTTAGGAAAATGAGTGTTTAATGCAGGACTGTGAAGGTCTTTAGAGAACTGTAGCCTCCAACACTCTCAAAAGATTTTCCTCTATTTGCGGCAAACCCAAGTTTGCTGATCCTGCAAGCAGACATAAATAAATACTAAACAAATTCTAAACATAATTCTTCTTAGTTTAGAGGCAGAACTGACCTTAGATTTTTAAGGAAATTTATTCTACTCCAGTAATTTTTGAAGTTTTTTATGTAATATAATTGTAGTTAATGGAATTCTACTGAATTTTAAAGTCTTTCCCCTCTTTCGGTTATGGAACAAAAATAACAGCTTTAGTTCTGATTTCTCCTGTCATGTCTTTTGCTGACATTGCAATACAGTTTTTCTGCTGCTCTGCCTTAGCAGTCTATATTAACTACTAGTAAGTGTGCTTTTCATTTTTTATAATATTGTTTCTGTTTATTTGCAGATAATAAGGCAACAGTTTCCACAGCTAACAACAAGAAGACTCGGAACCAGAGGTCAATCAAAGTAAGCAGTGTATGGTATTATTGTCATCTCACACAGGGCCCCATCTGGCTCTGGCTTTACTGAATAGAACAGTATCAGATGAGGGAATAATTTGTCCACTTGGGGACTTAAACACCAACTTTCATGGAGCTTCCACTGTAGTCTTTACATTGCCTTATTGATTCAGTGGTGATCCTGCAAAGGTAGTCCAATGGAGGCCTTTTACTGATTTCATCAGTGTTATTTTCCATATTGTTGCTACAAGGTCTTTCATCTCAACTCACTTTGCACAATGTAAAGGACAGTCACACCCAGGGGTAGTGGAGCTACTGCTGGAGGCTGGGAATCACAGCTGGTTAACATCATGCTTCAGTTTAGAGGACAAGTAGCAGAATGTTATCTGGAATTTAGGTAGTAACATACAGTGGCCTAAGATGAAATGGTTTACAAACCTGGATTTAACCACTATTTTTCCTGTGTAAATGAAATCCAATGTATCTTTTAAGTGATCAATGAATTAATTTATTGCCTTACCCAAAAGATGATACAGTTCATCCTAACACCACAATGAGAAATTGATTCAGAAAGAAGAATGCACTTCCTGGGGTATTTGACTTTTTCCAGTTGTTGACAATATGTGATTCTACTAATTACTAAAGAGGATCCAGTGATGTTTTTATACTTCCTTTTTTGCTTGTGGACTCCACGAATGTTTTCCAGTGGAGCTGGATCTTTGGAGCTTTGGAACTTTTTATGGCAAACATAAGCACCCTAAAAAAATAAATTAGAAGTCTCCTTTTATTGGTTAGCTTTCAAAGAGTCCTACAGGGTTGTCTAAGCATAACCCCTATAGATCTAAAGTGGAAAACTACGGCGGGGAAATGAAAACCTAGGATAACATGTTTGTAAAATTTTGCTGGTAAAGTTTCTCTTTCAAAACAAAGCTTAGAAACAAAGCATGGCTACACGCTGAGAAATGAATATGCTGTGAGAATTGAACATACATGATAAAGACAGAATGACCTCATTAAAGGAAAAAAAAAAGATACTGAGTTGCTAAAAGAAATACCATTAAAATCAACTAACAAGTGGTCCATGCCAAATAGTATCTCTTTGATGGGACTAAATGTCCTTTCTCCCATCTTGAGCTTCTCCTAGATTATATAAATCAGCTTTCTTTGTCTAGACTAGCCGTATTTAAGCAGTTAACTGAAGACTTAAAATCTCTTCCCAAATACAAATTCAGAGCTACCGTAACATGACTCATAAGAAAGGTACCAGAAATCTCTCAGGTGCAATTTCTGGGCTAGACTAACAGCATATGAGGCAGGTCCAGATCCTGAAAACCAGGATTTAGCACTGAATGTAAATTCTGTGGAGGTTCATAAAGATGGAGAGAAAGTGTGCACAAGTTGCTTTAAGGAAGCATTTGTATGAGAGTAACCATTGTCAGCCATCAAATCACTTTGACATTAGCTACAAGTTTGGTACTTGTCCTCCCCTTCAATTAAAGGAATGAGCACTGCTGCATTTCTAAGCTGGAGCTCCTTCTACAGGTCCAGTTTGTCTGGAGTCTCCCAGAGAGGCAAAATGCTCTTGATTTGCTGACTGAAGGTGTCTTATGTCTCAAAGAATTATGTCTCTTTACTCTCAATGAGGTTAGAAAATCAGTGAGACTTAATATTTGTTACATATTTCCCCCTAAACTTCATATCTATCAAAGAGGCTTTCAGGTCACATACTCTTCCCATGCCACCTTTGCAATGGTTCTGCTCCCTGTGTAGTAAATAAGGGGTTTCTAAAAAGCAGGCTGGTTGTGGTCTACAAGATGCTTGTCCCCTGAGAGTCCCTGATTAATTCCTGTGAGGGAGATCATAGTGACTCAAATTTGGCAGCCTCATAACTTATGAAATTAAGTTCTTCTGCTCCAAAAGAAGATGTCTTTATCTTCGTCAGTGGTTAACACTCCAAAGATTATAAATAGCATACAGAGGAGTCATTCTCATTGGGTCCAATGAAAAGGATGTATTGTACAAGAAGTATAAACACACACAGAGTATGTGCACACTGTGCTTCTTTACAACAAATACACTTCTTGCTGGACGAAGCACAGCTGCAACTAAGCTCTGGTTTTGTTTTCAGGAATATCTAACTGCATTCCAATTAAGTGTTATGTAAAGAAATTACTTTAGGTGTTAATGCTTCAGTCCCTTTATCACCAACTGTGGTGACCAGTTGCTGCCAGTATGATTTTTGTTAAACTTCCCTGCTACTGCCAAAGGAAACTTGGCCATAGAAGTAGTTAAGATTATCTGACTTCACACTATTCTGCCTTCAGTCTTTTTATAGCATGGCTGCCTTGTAGCATTACAAAGTCCAGAGCTACAATGGTGCTATACCCTTGGTCATCAGCTGTGAGGCTTTCTTTTTTGCAGCTGGTTTTATTGCTGCAAACATGCAGCTGTTCTCTATTGCACTGAGCTTAAAAACAGTTCCACCACAGGTGAGCCATGAGAAGGCAGCTAAACATGAAAGCCAATTTCTTTCTGTAGTTTAGTTTGAAACTTTTCAACTATGTAGAGGTTGGTTAAACTGATGGAAACTACATGTTGTGAAGGGAATTTTCTTTCTTTAAAGGAATGCTGCAGATACTGGATCCATGACAGTAAAAAGCATTCTACTATTTACTACAAAAATGATTGTGTTGTTTGCATATTATTCTTCTACAGATCAAACTTTCAGGCCCTGTTTATTGAATTAAGTTAGTTTTTTTTCTGATATAAATACAGAGAACACCACTTGGTGGATAAAGAACTGGCTGTATGGCTGCACGCTAAGAGTTGTGCTCAATGCCTCAGTGTCCAGCTGGAGGCCGGTAATGAGTGTGTCCCTCAGGGATCGGTCTTGGGACCAGTCTTGTTCAACATTTTTGTCAGTGACATGGACAATGGGATTGAGTGCACCCTCAGCAAGCTTGCTGATGACACCAAGCTGTGTGGTTCGGTTGATACTTTGGAGAGAAGGAATGACATCCAGAGGGACCTTGACACACACGTGAGGTGGGCTGATGCCAACCTCATGAAGTTTAACCATGCCAAGTGCAAGG
>JASSUY010031729.1:0-75494 GCA_032466535.1 Forpus xanthops | reverse complement strand
AAAGGAAAGGAAAGGAAAGGAAAGGAAAGGAAAGGAAAGGAAAGGAAAGGAAAGGAAAGGAAAGGAAAGGAAAGGAAGGCATCCTTAATGGTATGATGTAGGTTTACACCATGTAAGAGCAAACAGCTACTACTGCCTCAGAAAACACCTTTTGTACATTAAATAAAGGCAGAAAGTGAGTCATTTGCCGAACATAAAGTTTTAGACCAAAATACAATCTTTGTCTTATCCAAAGTGATGTCAGCCCTGGAAGCAGTGGTGGGCCTCCCAGTGGGAAGGGATCTTCTGTGTGCCGATTGACAGACTTCTGCTTACCTCCAAGTCATTTCCCACCTCCGTGAAAGAAATGTACTGAACACACTGTGGGATTGTTATTTCCTTTACTCCAGTGTGAATCCCATCCCCTTGAGAGCAGCGCAGTTATTGTTTTTCACAACTCACCAGGGCTATTCGACCTTGATTTCTTCCCTGAAAACAAAGCTCTTCTCAGATGAGCGCAGAGATCTGGGGCAGATATCTTATTTCCTGAGCTGTAAGGATGTTTTGAGTGGCCTCAGCTGAGATTCAGGACTAGACTGTACAAGTCTTGGCACTAATCCTGTAAGAAGAGTCTGTTGACCATTATTCCTCCTTCCAGCTTGTTTTCCACTCTAGAGCAGAGGCACAGATAGGTTACTGGGTATCAGGCTGCTTAGTTGTTATGGCTCTCCCTGGAAACACTTGGCATAATTTAGAGTTCAGCAAGCGCCTGGGGCTGCTCCAGGTAAGTGAAGTCTCTTTGGGGAGCATGGATGAGGAGTTTTACCTTCACAATTCAGTTAGAGAGATGAACACAAGTGAGATCAGGCTGTGCCCTCGTTAAAAAGTTGTGCTGATATTGCCTGGCCAGATGCAGTCACAGAATGGTCTAGTCCCCATGAAAGGGACTTTAAAGATCATCGAGTTCCAACACCCTTCCATGGCCCGTCCACCAAATCCATGCCTTTTCAATTTAGAGACAAAGATGTCATGTGGGACTCTATCGAATGCCTTGCATAGTTCCTCATTTCTCTCCCAGGTATAGGGAAGGGAGCAGAGGATGAGCCATTCCAGCATTACCAGAAGGTAGATACCAAAGGTGTTTGTTCCCTAATGGATGCAGCTACTGAAATTGAGAAGCTGAAGCTGGTGGACACCTGACATCCAGCCTGGGAAGCATAGACCTGCAGCCTACACTTTAACCAGAAATCTAAAGCTCTGTAAAAGGTTGGTTTCACCTCTTGTCTGAAGGCTGGTAAAGTTGTGAGGAATTGTAAGTAATGGGTAGCACTACAGAAGAGAGGTGTGCCACAGCTGACGTTATCATCAGCAGTTTTATGGCATTTTTAGGTCTTCCAAGTTTCCCCTCAGGAAAGACGGATAACAGCATTGATAATTGTCCTGCTGTCAATCATTCTTCCCACTAGAAGCTGTGGCCATGGCAGTGATTGAGCTGGCAGAGCTGTGATTGAGCTGGGCAGGGGGATTGCAGCTAATCTGAGGGAGTGCTTCTACCACAGCAGGAATTTGTAAGTTGTGCAATCACCTAAATGTCATCTCCCTGCTTAGTAATCATCTCTGTACCCTGGCCAAGCAAGGCAGTCTAGCAGTCTCCACTGCCGCGCTCTGAAAGATTAAGGTTATGTGATATTCCTGGGAAAGCCTGCTTAAAACACTAACAAGCCAGGGAGTTACTGTAAAGCATCAGGTGCAATGAACAGAGGGAAAGGGGAAATGAGGCTCCACAGGGATGGATGAAGTCTTGTTCATAGAATCATAGAATCAAAGAATAGTTAAGGTTGGAAAGGACCTCAGGATCTACTTCCAACCCCCCTGCCATGGGCAGAAACACCTCCCACTAAACTGTGTCATCCAAGGCTATGTCCAACTCGGCCTTGAACACCGCCAACGATGGAGCATTCACAACTTCCCTGTGCAACCCATTCCAGTGCCTCACCTCCCTTACAGTAAAGAACTTCTTCCTTATACCCAATGTAAGTTCCCCCATTTGATTTTTACCCTGTTACCCCTTTTCCTATGACTACAGTCCCTAATGAGGAGTCCCTCCACAGCAGCCCCATAGCCCCCCTTCAGATACTGGAAAGCTGCTATGAGGTCTGAGCTGCTTCCGTGTGTGAGGTCTCTATATTTTGCATTTCTTTGGTTTTAGTGAAGCTTTTGCCCGTGGAGCATTAACACACAGAGCCCAGATTCACAGATGTATGCTTTCTGCGGTTGAAGTTTGCCTCAACCAGGGAGGACAGCAGTTTCCCTTTCCTATACAGCAGATGCAGCTCATACTATGCACAAGCACACTGAGTTTGGAGAGCTGTTTTAGGACTAACTCCTAGCACTGCCATGGATGTTTGCTCAACTGTGTGGGGATGTGGCTGTGGCTCTGCACAGCGCCTGGCTCAGAAGGACCTTGATTTTGGTTCTCAGTGGCAGACTGTGCTGCAGGAGAAATAATAATCACATCATTACAGCCTGAGAATGTATCGGTGCTTGGAAAAGTGAGAGTTTCAGGCAGCTCCTGCTGTGTATATTTGCCCTCAAAGGCAGGGTGAAGTTAACAAGGATTAAAATAAAAGGGGCTGTGATTAATGCATTTATTTGCACACACACAAAATAGCAATTCATTTGGTTTAGGAGCTGATAAGCCCTTGGGGCTTGAGAAATCAAAGGATAGACACATGTACCACAGGGGCTTTATGGCTAAGTGATGGCTGTGGGAAGCCCTTCTCTTAGTCAAATCCATTGGTTGATGGAATTTGTAGGCATCACCTTGGGGCAGTGCCAAGTGCAGTGGAATTACTGCTGTGATTGGTGTTGCTGACTTCAAGTTCCAAATGTTAATGCAGTATATTAAGATATGTTTGCCTACAGGCAAAGTTCTGCCCATCCGGTATCTCCTTGACTTTGCTCCCTGTGATCTTGGGTTTGGAATCAGTGACTTGGAGTTCTGGAGGATCTGGAGATGGTGTCAGCTGTGCTGGTGAGCAACAATTAAACAGCAAGGGAAGAAGCAGTGAGGTAACGGCTCACATCTCCTCTCAGTTCCCAGGCAAAAACGAATGGGTGCTGTGCAGCAGGGGGAACCCAGGGAAAGACACAAGGACAGGGATTGGGTACTGTGCACTTTTCCTCCTGCTTCAATGCTCTTTGGGATGGAAGCAAATGCTCCTTTTAATTAACTTCCTTCTTCCCTTTCTTAGAATTCATAGGCCTTGTTGTGCTTCAGGTTGAGAAGCACTCAAGAGCCATTTAATTCCTCCAGACTGTGTTTAAGAGGCTAAAACACCATCCAGAGAGGCCAAGACTATTGCAAGAGCAGTTCCTCTACCCCTCCTGGTTTTCCAGGGCTGCTCATGTCTCTGCTGAGATATGTGAGGAGAGCATGGAATGTCCTGAGCAAGCCCCAGTGGAAATATGCTCAAGAATCCCTTGAGGTGATGCTGGCCACAGCAACATGGCCAAGGGACATCAGTAGTCATTCTTTTCATTAGGGACCGTAGCGATAAGAATAGAGGTGGTGGGTTCAAACTGAAATGGGGAAGCACAGGTTAGATATAAGGGAGCAGTTCTTTACTGTGAGGATGCTGAAGCAATGACACAGGGTGCCCAGAGAAGCAGAAAATGCCTTATCCCTGGCAGTGTTCAAGGCCAGGCTGGACAGAGCCTTGGGCAACGTGGTCTAGTATGAGGTGTCCCTGCTCATGGCAGTGTGTTGGAACTGGGTGATCTTCAGGTTCTTTCCAACCCAAACTGTCCCATGGCTTCCAGGAAGTGCAGCTTCTTGCTACTTCCCTTTCCTATGCATTTCCTTGAACAGTGTGCCCTGTGTTTTTCCTGGCACTATATTTGTTTAAGTTTTAACCTTTCCTGCATGTGTATTGCACACTTGTAGCTGAAAAAGCTTCCTTACTGGAGAAACCCGGTGCTTGACTGCAACAGCAAACACCACAGGAGCAATCTTCCCTTCTAGTTGCTGAATATATTGAAAGCAGGAAGGGAAAGGGCATGAATTTAAATGAAGGCAAGGAAAATGAACCCACCACTCACTCCAGAGCCTGCCTGGTTCCCAGTTCCTCATCCATCCTGATGTCTGACCAACAGACACCCAATCTCTGAAATTGCCTAATTTTATCCGAGCAGACACAACACAGCTAAATAAATAACAGCAGTGGGATGGCAATAGCTCGTGTGCAGCTTAGCAGTGCTCTAATACAATTTTAGAGGCTGGCATGTATGGCTTGAACATAACTTTGATGGGAAGAGGAGGCAAATTCCATTATAGAGTGCCTTGTATATATTACTCAGACTGGAAAGACCTTGATTGTATAGACAGGAAGGCTCTGCTCCTGCAGAGAATGACATGCAGGGAAATTTCTTCTTTCATTGGCAGCTCTAAATGTTATCTGTGCTGGCTGGATGATCTATCTAGATAAACTATCACTTTTCTTCTACAGCTTCAGCATTGCAGCATATGAGCATCCATTAACAATGACAATAATCCTTTAATTTTCAATTCTAACATGCCTATGGTTATGCCAAAGTTAGGTGTTTCCAGCACTATATGAGGATAGGCAGATGCCTATGATGATGGATATTCAATTATGATCAAATCAAGCTGATATGTAATTATTTCTTACTGAGCAAATTTATCAGATGTTGATAGGAGAAGGAAGGAGAGTTTTGCTGCCTGGAAATCACATCCCCTTGCCTTGAAATGCAGAAAGCATTTCTCTTTCTCCCTCCTCAAAACCACCTCATCTCATGCCTTTTGGAAGTTGAGGGCACCAAGATTTGAAAGATCTGATCCTTTAGGGAAATAATGCATGTCCTGAGGACAGGAATCCTTACCTCTAACATCAGCCATGGAAAAATGAAGCATTTGATCAAAGTTGAGTATTGCTACAGTAGGAAAAAAAACACATCCTCAGGACATATGTGCTTCATATCCCACCTAAACCCCACATCCTTCCATCCTCACAATAAACTGAACCCTTTGCTGTAGATGCTGGTCGCACCATGGCTGCAAAGAGAAGTCAGAGAGGCAATTTGGATAGATGTGTTGAAGACTTCATTAATGTAAAAGCCTGTTGAAAATCTGGCTAATAGAAAAGCTCTGTGTGATGGGTCTCCTGTCTGTGACAACCTCAATTGCTTCAGCACAGGGAGGTTTGCAGAGGGCTTAGGGGGCTGCTGCCCCATGTTCCCTGCTGTCCTGTACAGGGGTCACAGCTCTGCACCAGCTCCATCACCTCATCCTTTGATCCACCTCCCCTCACTGCCTCCTGGGCTCCAGGAGTGCTCTGCTGAGATTGCAGAGGTATGGCTTTGAGTGAGGTTACAAGGACTCTGCTTTTTCACCATGATATTTAGGAGCTCTCCTTTAGGCGACTCCTTCCTTTTCCTCTGCTGCTCCTTCCCCCTCTGCTGGTGACTGCGCTGTCGACAAAACCTCACCCTGCAGGCAGGAACATTCTTCCTAAAGGATGGAAAAGTGCATTTCCCAGGGATCAAACCTTCAGAGGAGGGACCCTTCCTTAAAGAAACCCTCTGTGGGAATCACAGCCCTCAGGGGAGCCATTTGTGGTCAAAATCAAAGCAAGCACAGTGAAGGAACCTGTTGCTTGCTGGAGCCAAATAGAAACTGAGGGAAAAACGTGGTTGGTAATTTTGTCATTGAATTAACCATCGTTTTTCATGGGCTTTTTGTGCTACCACTTGACTTACACTAATTGTTTCATTGCCATTACTTTGACTAGCTACAGGCTGTATGGCTCCTTCTGCAAATCTGGCCTTATCAAATGTGGCTCCAGGCTGCAGTTCTTCTTCTGCCTTACAAAACCAGGTCCCTGCAGGATTGTGAAAGCTCATTAAGGCATGTGGATAATGTGGGTATTTTTATCCATGATAATTAAGTAATTATTACAGCTAATAGAGAGTGGGGTCAGTTGTACTCAGCCTGCTCCCGGTTACGTTACAGCAAGGAAAAAGAAGCACATATGTATGTTTTCTTTTTCTGAGTGACAGATCCATTTAAATCTAATTTATTATTTATTGCTGTCTTTGTTGCTTTGATGCAAAATTCACCTCATTAATATCAAGGGCTCAGGAAAGAAAACCAAAATCTTGAATGCATTTTTATTCCTAGGGTGAAGTAAACGCTTTCCTCTCATCAGGAGTGGAGAAGTCATCTCTAAACTTCATTACAGTGAGTCCTGTTGCTCTCCTGCAACTGGGACCGGGATGATGCCCGGAGCTGGGATGCGGCGGTGAGCTGGAGATTGGCTTCACCGGCGGGTTCCCGCTCCCATCCAAACCTCAGGAGCCTCCCGGATGCTTTTGGTAGCTTCGATCTCCCTCTTGTGGCTGAACATCGTGGTCATCGGATGCACAGCCCTCAGAGGCTTTGGGGGCCGTGTGCTCCATGGACTCCCATCATCAGCTGCTTCCAGATTAAGCCCCTGGGGGGAAGCCCTTAAACCGCAATTATCCCTCTTTTCCCCAATAAAATGAGGCTTAAACAGCCCCTTCTTTCTCTGTCATTCTCCAGTGGTGGATTCTGAACCCATTAGTCACTTCCAGCTGCTAGTGACAGCTAGAAGAAAGGATGCAAGGTTTCTATGGATTCAGGCGCACTTCATGGATTTTGGAAATTCTTACCTTGAAAAGGCTATGTTACTCATGTCAATCCTGGCTGGGCTGATCCAGGGCTGGTCTGCACCCACAGCTTGGAGCTGCTCATGCTGGGTTCTGTATCTCCTCATGTTGGTGCTTAGGAGACACACACAGGATGAGGATGCTCAAAGGAGGAGTGAGGAGCTGCTGGCAGGAACATGAAGGTGCTGTGGCTGCAAGGGCTGGAGCTGTGAGAAACAGAAGGGGGAGGAAAGTCCTTCTGCAATCAGTCTATGCTCACAAGAGATCTCATTTCTCTAGTTTGGGATCTCAATAAGGAAATGCAACTAGGGCTGGAGGATCAGCACTACCAATGGATGCAAGGGGTGAGGCTTTATTCCTTGGTGAGGCAGCATGTATTTTTTTCCTGTTAATAACTGTCTCTCTGTGTTTATTGATAGATATCAGTATGAGCTTCGAGATGTAGAGGGTCTGTGAGCAACCTTAGTGTCGAAGTCCCCAAAATGTTCCTGTCCTTCCCCTGATAACCTCACACCATGGTTGCACACACCAGGAGGACAGCTAGACATGTTCTGTAATATGGCACATCATTGTACAACATCTACTTATACATTTCTGCCTGTACATCTTGACTCTAGAAAAGGACTTGTGGTGTAAGGGTTGTGTTGTACACAAGGGGAAAGGGACTTTCTGCAGGCTCCAGCACATAGAGACATGCCTTGGGTGGGAGTCTTAACAGAGCTCCTTGACCCACCTCCTTGGAAGCTGTTTAGTGCCTCTTTGCATTGAACAGGCTGAATCTGGGGCTGAAATTCCTATTACTTCAGTGCTGCAAAGCCCAAATATTGTGTTTCCCTCCTTGGAAGGAGCCATAACCATCCTTGTGCTGCCTCTTTTCATGGGCTGCTCTTCAGTGGCTCTAGGGATGACTTTGGTACCCAGCACCTCAAACAAAGCATCCAGGGTCCCAAATGGTGCCTTTTTTATGTGGCTGTGATACAAATCAGTATTTAACACTCCATTTCCAGAGTCATTCTGGTTTGTTGGAGATCATCAAAGAGCAGAGCTGGCAGGGAAGGTTTTTACTGCAGGGAAATCAAGAATATAGCCAAGAGAAAGGGAAAGAAAGAAAACAAAGGCAGCAAACCCAGGGAATGGAAAAGAGCTCCTAAGTTTGAGGTGTTGTGGCATCAATCCATGTCCATGAAGAAGGACTGGATAAATGCCTGAAGACATCTGAAGCAGCCCCACTACACACACCATGCTTGAAAGCTTTGTATTTTGCAAAGGAATGGCCTATGTGTTTTTTGTCTGTAGAGAAGGTACAGAGCTAGTGGAATATAACTAGAGTTTTCCAGGAGCATCTCTTGGTATTTCTATAACAGTGTGTTTCATCTGCATCCATAGCTAGCAGTGAAAGAGATGCTGAAAGGAGAAAAGGGATGTAAACTCAGTGAAAAACCATTTCCTCTTCCTTGAATTCCACCACTCATTTAGTTAATTATGGTTGGGCCTTGCTTTTTTGGAGCACTCGAGCTGACCTGAGCAGCTTGTGTCATAAAGCATACGATAACTTAATGAAACGGCATTACTGGGGAGTGAAAGTGTGTTTGTTCAGCTGATCTACATGTGCAAGTCTAAATCTCTGATGGTCTTCAGTATGATGGTAAGAAAATGTAACTTACCAGTTCCTTCACCCACCAACTTGTGGAGAAGTACTTCACTGGGATTTGTGAATATGAAGCCCCACTTCATTGCAAGCTGTTTATGTATGTGCATAAAAGGTTTCAGATGTGCTATAAGTAGTAAATAACTTCCCTGGCATTATGTGCTTTTTTTGCAGTCACAAAGAGAAAAAACATGTGCTTTCAAAACACCTATTACTGCCGAGGAGACCTTTTATTTCAGTTACAGGAAACACACAGAAATGAAATGTCCATGGAGGGAGCAAGTCTGTATGCCAGCAAACCTGAGAGAGGATGTGCCTGGCTTGTCATGGGACTTTGAGGTTAACATCCTCACCTGAAGAGAAAGATTTTAAATGCTTACCTTAGGAAGAAGACATTTCAGTATCTGTATCATCTGAGCTTTATCTTCCTCAGCTCCTTGAATAGGGAGCAGGGAGAAGCAGGCAGCTCCAGAGAGTGATTCATCACATCCCAAGGCAGGTGTCAAGAACAGGGTAGATGAATCGTGTTCTTGCAGCACTTTTTTCATGCTTATTGACAAGATAACACTGGGAGCCATGTAAGATGCCCACGGTCAATGAATCCTCTGCGTAGCAAAGGCAGAGGTTTTTAGTGAAACAAAAGAGCCACTATGCACACTTGAGGATGCAGGATACAGAAGTGAGGGTGGCAACCTCCACTTCCCATTCAATTCAGTCACTGCGTACAGGTTCACTCAGTATTAAGCGACTCACATAGCTCTTTCTTTTAGCCTTTTCCAGCAGTTTGTTCAGCAGAATAGGGGGCTGTTATAATGAACTTCCACCTTCTGCTAAAAGGCTTTTTATCTCCTCATTGCAGAGCATTCTGTCATTTTCCACAGTTGAAGTGCCAAACCTACCCCAAGCACAAGCAAATATCCAGGCTCCCATGAAACTCTTTCCCCATAAATAAAGCAAAGAGATTGTAAATAGGTGTTAGCCCTAGCAAGTGAGCTACTTCCATGCCTCATGCTCTTTGGATTCTCCTGATACCGGGAAGCTGCAGGTTAAAGCACTGTTTGCTGCAGATGTGTGCACAGTCAGAACTGGTTTATGTTTTAGCTGCAAAGATGCCTCCTCACTCAGCCACATTGCTCCTGTCTCCAGGGGGGTTCAGCAGCTCAGCTCCGCTAGGTTCTCTGCAAACACTCAGTGAGACAGCTTTTGCCCAAAAAGCTTTCATTTGACATGGAAACCCGGACACAAAGCCTTGTTCTTGAGCTCGCAGCATGGGTTTATGTCAGGGTGGGCACCAGCCCCCCATGAGTGCCAGGAGGATGGAAGCACAGGATCACCCTACATTCCTGCCTTTCTGTCTGGCACATGAATCAACTCCCATCGACAGCCTCAACACAATGCCACTGCATCCTTGAGAAGCCTTTTGGCCTCTTTGTTGGGAGGGGTGGAATCCTCCCCTGACTGCTCATCCTCAGGGCTGCTTTCCATCTCCGCTGGGATGCAGATTAGTGTTTGCAGGTCTAATATGTATAATTCAATCACCCGATTCCATCTTGGTGAGTTCTAAGACACTTGAGCTGCCCTGCAGTGTAGGAACACCCTGCCTTACACCAAAGGAGCCCTGCTCTGATTAGGCAGAGCTACTGCTCTGCTCAATAGCAGTGCTGGCTGCAGAGGCATTCAAAGCATTAGTAGCAACATAATGCCCTCAGTGTGGGCTCTAGAATTTTTTCCCTAGCATAGAGTGAACATCACAGCATAGGAGAAGGTAAAGAAGTGCTAGGTAATGAAGATATGGATAAGATGAGTCTTGCTGAGATTAAATGAGTCTATAAGAAGCCCAGAAGGACCCAAGGATTATAGCTGTAGCCCGTCCTGCTGGGTATGGGCTCCCTGGTTTACCTGCAGCAGGACCATGCTCAGTGGTGGTGTAAAAGCCTCACTGGGAGGACTTGGGCAGCTATGCCTGCATCTGCAAGAGCTGAATTTATCCCATGGGCAGCAATTGCCTGCAATGAGTAAGTCTTGGTACTTTCATTTCCTCAGTGCCACCGCTGACCTCTGCCTCTCCCCAGGAAACACTGCTGCAGAGACACAGGTATAATCATAATCCTGCCTTCTCTCTCAATAATAGCCTTCAATAAGTCTCGTGCTGGTTCCTCTCCGCCTGCTTGGTGGCATTTCCACCTAAGCCATAAATACAGCCTCATGGTGAGGGCTCCTAAGTTCTTGCTGTTTTGCCAGTTAGCTGTGCTGCATGTGCCTGGAATGATCCAGCTAGTTATAAAGCCTTTACAATGTTATAATGGAGAGCAGTGAAATGAGCTCGCTGTGCTCCTGGAGTGCATGCACAGGCTTGTTGCAAGTCACTCCTTGCTCTGAGCATAAGGATAAATAGAAAAGACAGAGATTAGGGGAGTAAACAAGAAGGCAGAGGGATGGATTACATTATGCAGAGAGCGCAGTATCAGTCCTCCTTTACAGCCAACTGAGAGGAATGAATGCTTCCAGAGAGCAATTCTTCCTCTAAAAGAGGTCTGGAGTTTGGTCATATGAATACACAGGAGGCATTGGAGTGGCTGTGGAAAGTGACCTGTCTTTGGAGAAGAGATTTCAGAGAAGAGGTAGGAGGTCCAATGGAAGGTGTCCCTGCCTGTGGCAGGGAGTTGGAACCGGAGGAGCTTTAACTCAAACCATCTATGGTCTTTCCTCTTTTTCCACAGTCTGATTCCCTAAGGAAGGGAAGGGGGGGCAAAGAGAGAGGCCAGAAAAAGACAAAGTCTTCAAGGTGACCTCTTATGAGTAAACTCTAGCAGATGAAGAGGGATAAAGCTAATTGGGTGACTGTTTAAGAAGCTTCCGTGGTCCCTCATGCTTGTAGAGAAACTGCATTAAATTGCTGAAGCTTCTTTGCCACACAAGATGCTATTAAGATGCATTTTGCTCTGCTGCTTAATCTGCTGCAGAGGAACCTGAATGACAATGGGCCCTGCAGCTGCAGTCTTGGGGGGATACAAAGGCGCCAGTGTCAAAGTCCTATGGAGGAGCAGTGGTGAGGGCTCTGAAAGGAATCCCGTGTGACATTCAAATGCTCTGTGTGCCTTTGATGCTGTCAGGGCTTGCACTTGTTCCCCTGACAGCAGCATGTGCCAAAACTGACTCTTATTCCTTTGGGTCCTGTACTACAGTGATCCTGGGTTTCTTCTCTTTAGACTGTTATTTTAAGCATCATGATCCTATGGTCACAAAGCTAAGTATTTCCTTGTAAAGGATGCACAGTTCTTATAGATTCACCGTATCCAGACAGTCTGAACTCAAGTAATTGGTCTCTTTTGAGGGCTCAATTAGAAATGCTGCCTCCTGCTTAATGATGGAAATCTCATCAGCCTGCACAGATGAACACAGCAGACAGCCTGCTTGGCAAGGTGATGCTCAGTTTGCCATCTCTTGACTCAGGTTCTGTACACTCTCTCTGACAGCAGTGGGTCATTGCTGTGTCCCAACTACAAGGAATATCTCCAGATCTCTCCCTTTCTGATTTCCATGCAGAGGCACGTGCTGATCCATTTTAACTTCTACAATTAATTTTCACCTCAAGGGTTTCCATCACAGTTGTTTCCAGCTGACGCTTTTTATTATTTCAGTCATGTGCAAGTTATTCTTTTTGAGCAGGTCAGAAACCTGACAGAGATGGAAATGACTTTATTTGTGAGTGTGGTGCATGCTATATGACACAAACCCTCCCTTTGATTACTTTCCCATAGCTGTTGTGGGGCTCCTGAGGAGCTCCGAGGATTAGAAGATGGCATCAGAACTCATTCAGATATAAATGACTTTAATATGCTTTGACACGCACCTCGGTAAATAAGCCTGGTGTGTTGCCAAGGTGATGCTCCCTTGTTGCTATGACTGTATCAAATAGCCACGGTTACTTCTTACCAGTTCCACTTGGAGAGACCTATTTTTGAAATGTCCTCTTAATAACTTGTGACACTAATGGGGTGATAGGAATTCTGGACATGAATAGGATTTGTGTGATAAACACCGGGAGCAGTTGCCATTAACATATGCTGAAGGCTTTGCTGCAGGAGAAACTATTCTGGACTCAGCATTGCTCTGTTGCCTCTGCTGACTGCTCTTGAGTCCCACCAGTGATGGATTTGGCCTTATCTACTGCTTCATTTCAATCCTGTCCAGACTAGACACAACTTGGTTATTCTTTTACTTCAGTTTAAATGTAGTCGTACAATGAGAGGGGACTTGTCCTCTTTATTTTAAGAGATGTATGCATGCAGAAAAATCAGAGCAATTGTTTTGCCTTTAATGACATTTCTTTTCTTACGTTATCAGACAGAGGTGCGACATCCGCAGGATCTGGAAGCTGCTAAAGCCTTATTGACTTCAAAATGTGGGTTTATCTCTGATTGCTTTGCCTGAACTTTGCAGATCTGCTGAAATATGTGGTCAGAAAGCAGTTACGTGACTTACAGTTGTGCCTAACACATTATTGTAACTTAATTATCTTGTTCAAGTGAGCCCTGACTTTTACATTCTAATGCTGATGCAGTATTGATGGGGTACACCAAAACATACAATGAGAAGCTGAGAGTTCTGAGTATGGTAATAGCTTTATCCCAGGAAATCCTGGCGCTGCGGCCCTGGATTGCCCTCAGAATGGGATTGAGTTTAGAAACATGAGCATTTTCTGCCACAAATCCCATTTTTTTTATAATTAGCCTCTCTAATCAGCAAACAGATCAGAGATCTGGACTTGCTGTTGATTTGCTGTGTGAAGAGCAATTTATCATCTGGGCATATTACCTTCCCATCTGTGAAACAGGTAAGAAGTTGATGCCGTCAAGTAATGTCCCCGGACATGGCATCATTGGCAATAATGAAGCTATTTGGGACTGTGGATGCAGAATGCTGAAGAATTCCTTCATCATTCCCAAAACTGGACACTGCCCACCCCACACCAAATGCATTATTTTCCTGAGGAGGCCTGGCAATGGCCTTGAATCTATAGAGTCTTTGTTCTCATATTCCCTTATCCATGCTAGTTTCACACCAACATTTCTCATGACCTTTTCCAAACCAGTATCTCAGAGGGATTTTCCTCCTTGCTCAGCTCTAGCTTAGAGTAGAAATTCCATTTCTCATCCTCCTGAATGCATGGACTTTACACTGTGAAATTTCATCCTATTTCTACTACTGTATTTTTCAAACCCATCCAATGCATTTCTAATTCCAAGAAGTGGCTTTGGGATTCACTTTCTTGCTGTCCAGGGGCCTGAATTAGAGCTACTGAGGGAATCAATTCTGTAACACAGCTGGAAAGGAACAGTTGTATTTGGTGCTATCACCGTGATCTCTTTACAGCACAAACGATGAAACATGCATGTTGGATTCAGGGCATGTGAATCTGTCTGTGGCCACAACATTATGGCATATGGCTATGCTGGAATAAACCAGTTTATGTCTGTAAAAGATTGATTTAGAATTGATTCACTTCTATCACAATACGTTTTTTCTCTTTCAAATGTAGAAGAGCCTTTGTGTGTCTGTCCCTGAACTGCCATGGCTACAGGGTTTGTGTTCAAATCAGCCATTAAAAGCAATCTCCTGGCACAGCCCAAGCATGAAAAATTCAGTCCAAAAGATGAAAGGTTCAGGAAATGTTAGGAGTTCATGGAAAGAAGGGATTTATAAGGGTTTGCAACCTATACTAGAGTTGCCATAAGCAACATGCATCCTAATACATAGGGCCAAAGTTCCCATCAACTTTAAAGGAAACTGGATTATAACTTTAAGACTAAAGCCTCATGACTAATCACCCATGCAAGTAACCCAAACTGCCACAGGATCATTCGAGTGGCTGTTTTACTTTGGAGATAGCTGCTGCTGGGAATTCGCTGGGTTAATTCCTCAGCTTGGGTGACAGAAATGGGAGTCCTTAATGGGAAAGATGTGACATTCAATCCCCACTGAAAATCCAGATGGAACAGTGATGCCTTTTCCCCTTCGTGCGAGTGAGCAGAGCTCTGGAAGATGTTGTACATGATTTTAAGCAGCGGAGGTGCTTATGGATGGCATGAACAGGGGTGGAGAGCTGCCATCATGGAAGCAAAGGAGGTTACAACAATTAATAAGTGTTATTTATAGAGCACTTCCAGCACCAAGAGCCTTTTGGGAGCAGCAGGAACCATTAAAATAAAATCCAATTATAAAAACCAATCACAATTAAATTGTTCATATCCCTCCGCAGGAGCTCTCAGCCACTCCATCCCTCCTATGGCCATGCTGCAGAGGAGGTTCAACTCATTTGTTTGTGGCATCAACAAGAGAACCCTCATTATCTGCATATTATTAAGCTGTATGGGCTAAAGTATGGAGATTAATACAAAATAATTAGCTCTGATGGAAGTTGCACCTCAGAACAGCTGGGACTTGAATAGGATGCAACTGAGACTTGATTACTGTGTCATTACAGTATTAGTGCTGTGTACAGTCATTGTCGTACAACTCCAAAACGCCTTTGATATGATTATATTTTAATTGAAAGCTAGCCACGCTAGGGTTTGATGGCACTGCAGCACTGGTGGTGGTATGTTTAGTGTGTAATGACTTTTGTTTTGGGTTTATGAGTAAAGCAAAACTCCTTGGCATTTAAAAAGCAATCCTCCAAGGGGTATTTTCCTCCATAAAAGCTCTAAAATGTGTATTGATGTTGTCTCTGCTTGTATTTACTCCAGAATATGGTAAAATCAGGCCTGTGATGTGCTTGTACCCAATGAGGACTTCATACCTGTCACTGGGCTGTTCACTGTAGTCATATGGAAAGGCATAGTGACAGATAGGACAAAGTCCTTCTGTGGCCACCCTAGAATCTTGGAGGCTTGTCCCAAAGGGGGAAGTCCATCAAACCCAGGCTGTTCCCTTCTACCCAACAGACAGCAGAGATGTACATACCCCAACCCCTCCTGTGTAATGGGGATGCTTTGCTGTTCCATCCACAGGTCAAAATACTTTCAGAGTTACTGATAGAAAAGGAGACCTTAAAGTCATTAAAATCAGATTTCCATTTTATAACAATTAAAGTCACATGGTTGGAAAAATACCTTAATTAGGAATTACCCTTCTTAACATCTGACTGACCAAGGCCTGAAGGTTTAAAGATAACTCTGACTTGCATATATTTCATCCCCTAGTGCTGTTTGGAGGACAATGGTTAAGGTTACGTTCTCACTGATGTGTGCACTGAGCTGTGATTTGCATATAGAAGTCAAATATAACTTTTTCTTTTCATAGCATTTTCTAACAGAAGGGAATTGTACACACAGCGATTACAGACTTTGAGAGAGAAAAGTTAAAAGCAGAACTGATGGAGGTGAACCTACTTCAGTGTCTCCTATCATTGCAGAGTTACCTCTCCAACACACACATATCCAGAGTTGGGGGTGTGTGGATTTACAAGTGTATGTTAAGAAGTGACGGCGTGCCTCAAGAAATTAAGTGCAAACTTGCCTTGTTGTTAGATGGAAGCTAACTATGCCCGTAGCTCTGGAGCCTACTGCACTGGAGCCTTGGGGCTCTTGATTCTGGATCTGAATTAGAATTTGAGATCTGACCCTATGCAATAACTCAACCTGAACTCCTGTTTCAGACCCCCCATAAAAAGGTGGGGGTGTTCTATGCAGTGCTCCAAAGATTTATCTCCACTTGTTCTCTCAATGTGAGTCATCAGAAAGCATAACTACCATGTAAAATGACATTGTTCTGTTCCAAGTGAAGCCAGGAATAGA
This sequence comes from Forpus xanthops, assembly GCA_032466535.1. NCBI lineage: Eukaryota > Metazoa > Chordata > Aves > Psittaciformes > Psittacidae > Forpus > Forpus xanthops. Next base: position 59,360 of record JASSUY010031729.1, on the reverse strand, counting down.
GCTGCTCCTGTAAGAATGCCTGGTCCTTTCCACAGAGGGAATAAACCATGTCATAAACAACCCAATTTTCTAGATCAAAGCATTTAATTTGAGTTCAAATTAATCTTAAACAGGCATAGCTGCTTCTGCCAAAGATCTGGAGAATATAACCCAGCCACAGCGCTGCTCTCCTGCCTCTTGCTTGCACAGAATATAAGATCACGACCCCATTTTACATGGCCCAAACCCACTCCCACAACAGAAGTCCATATGTGCCCCATAATGCATGTGATGGAAAGAATCGCATCATCAGGCTTCAGTAAAGCTGCTCTCAAACCTCATTGATTTGAGGCCCTTTTTGCTTTCCATTCTGACTTGTTTCATTGCTGCTTCTTCTCCACTTCTTATACCAGTGCTTCCCTTTCATTTGAGCAGCTCTTCTCCCTCCCTGAAATCCAACCTCCATAAGCCTTCATTTTGCCAAGTCAAACAAAACCCATGCTTCTCTTTGGTAAGGAGTTCTCTTCCCATTGCCACCTCTCCCTGTCCCTATTTGATGCTACCTCAGAGTGAGCAAGACTTTAGACCTTTCCTGGAGGTTTAGGGCTTTCTCATCTTCGTTCTGCTGCAGATACTTACATGTGAGGTATAATAATGCTATAGTGAGGGCATAGTGTATCTTAAACCAGGCTACTTACATCCTTATCCCTCATGCAGACAGGTCCCCTCACCTTCTCTCCTGCAGTTATTGATGCATGGGGCAGGCGTTGCTTTTATCTTTAACACTTGGGTGATGGAGAAGTAAATCTTACTTAAAACAGCAATGAAGAATACCCTTCCCCTTCAAAAATGCAAAGCAGTTTGCACAATGTGCCTTATGCCAGAATTCAGCTGGTTGATAGCATTACTAGGTTTGAAACTTAGTCAAAATATACAGACAGATAACTCAGGAATGAACAATTGGGTCTTCCAGAAGCAAACACAAGTTACAAATAAAATTTACTGCTTTGTTGGTACATTTCTGAATGCCAACAGTACTACACAGCCAGACGAGGCAGACCATATATGCTGCTTTATTAGCTTAAAAATGAATATGTAGGCTTTCTGCGCTCCTCAAACATAGCCCAGAGGAAGACGAAGCTCTTAAGCTTTCTAAACATAACTCAATAGGTAGCTGGATACAAACCCATAGGAAAAACTTGCCCCACACTTTATTGAGCTCATCCATCCCCAGATATATTGGCTTTGGTGATTTAACTGCAAACTTATCAAATCATTGTTAATCTTACCAGAAATATAGGGAATTATCCTCTGGCGCATCAATAAAGAGTTACTTGGTACAGTCAGCAGAGGGAATACTTTACTCAGCTGTACTAAAGCACAGAGGCCAGTAGCAGAGAGGGGTGATGGGCCCATGGAAAGGGAGGGAGAGCAACAGGCCTGAGTTATCTCAGCTCTGAAGCTTTCCTCTTTGAGCAATGTCGTTGGGTACACTGGAGACCACAGGGCCTGGCGGAGGCACTTTCAAAGGCTGTGAACAATGCTAGAAGGGCTTTCAATAGATTTCCTGCTCATAAATGGGTCTAGAAATCATCCACAGAGATTTATCCTTCCTCCTGCATATGAGCAAAGGATGCTCACTCTTGTGGTTAAACCCATCTGGTGGAGCTGGGCTGTGCTCTTAAGGAAACAGACTCAGACTTTTGGGGGGATTATAGTTAATACTTTCTCTATTTCTCTTGGCTTTTCCACAGTCAGTCCTATTTAATGAACACAAGTTTTGCAAGATCTGTCTTCAAAGGCAGAAGAATGGAAAGGGAAGGGGAAAGGAATTGACTGCAGTAAAACACTGCAAGCTCCAGGGTTTTTGCATTGATTGAAAGGCGTTAACCATTGCCTTGCCAGTCTTTGCAGGGGAGCAAAGCAGCCTGGAAGAAGCCACAAATGTGGAACAATTAGGAAATGTGGGATAATTTGAAATTAAATTTATATTCAAAGTGCAGCATTGTCCACACATAAAATGGATTTTTAGGGCCTCTCAGGGCGAGATGCAGCCACACCAGGTATGCCAGGAACGTGCACTCCACAGCGGTTCCCTTGGCAACACGGATGGAGAGTAGAGCGAGGTGGAGATCTCTCGGTTACGCTTTGTCCCAGCCTCTGCAGAAGATGGGAACTACGTGGTGCAAGAACTGACAAGCTGCATGCTTGCTGCCCTGAGCCAGCAGCCTCTCATGTTTTGACAGGATGCTGTCCTCAGTGTGAACTTTGTTTATTACGATGTCATTATAATTCACTTACATGCTAAAATACACTCTCATCTCCAATGAGACCCCCCTCCAAAATGAGACCACCCCGCTCTGAGCATGCGCTCTGAATTTTTGGGGTCCTATACCTTAAAACGAAACAAGAGAGATAAGCACCAATAACAATAAAGGTATGGATGACTAGAGTCACTCAAGCTCCAATTTGAAGGTGAAAAATAGTCTAAAATGATCCAAGAGACAAGGGGATATCAGGGAAGATACCATTGTGGAAGAGTAGAGGAAGATAACATCAACAGACTCCTGGGACCGGTCGATGGGCTGGACCTCTCTTCCCCCCTCATAGGGATGCCTGTGGGTAAGACTTGCATACATATAGTGCTTTCCTAGGAAAACTTGGACTCTCTATAGAGTTCCTTTTACTGTTCCCTTTGTATTTTAGAGCCAGGCTGTGTTAACTTTATCGAGCACTTGTATCCATGTAACTGTTACTCACACGTGCTTTGCAGACAGTATTTATCACCAGCAATCCATAAGCACCTGTACCTGTTGCATCAATAAACTACACTATAATTTCCTCACTGAATACAACCTCATCTCTCAGTATGGCTGTGAGGGCTCATGAGCACAACTGAACCAGCAGTGTGGTGCATTATCAGTGAATGCGGATCAGACGTACCTGGACTGCTAGTTGCATACTGGGGCTGTTCCTGGCCCCCTCTAATAAAGAAAGGGGTTTATTTTTTCACCCTTTTAACACAATAGAAAGTACCAAGTTTAGCTTGACATTTTGACAACAAAACTGGAAACCTGAAGCTGTAGTCCTAAAACTGTCTTTTACTTAAGACTTTGGATGGTTTTATATGGAGTCCAAATGAAATTATACAACAAAAATGTTTACCCCACAAGAGGAAGGCACACTCATTCTCTGCTTAGTTAACACGCTTACTCATTAATCATTTTTGACATAGCATTTTAGGGAAACATATACATTGCTCCTCTTTAGGATATATGGGATGCCATGAGCTATTTAGCCTGGATCTATCTCAACAGATGCAGCCCAGTGCTCTTCTTGCGGTGCAAATTGCACCTCAAGAAGAATTCTGAAGGTTTCTGTATCTTCAGCTCTGAGATTTCAGCTCATGGAATGATTTCACATGAGACCAGATGCTGCAGGATTTATAATTGGAAATGCACAGAGCCACTGTGGCCCTTGTGGTGCAGAGGGGGGAGAGAAGCCCACAAAAAAGCTGCAAGCCTATTGACTGCAGAGTGATGCCTCCAGGCATTCCTTTTCCCAAGGTTTTAGGAAAGGAAGGATGGAAACCAGCTCCTCCACTAGAAAGCTGTCACCATGGGGTCAGAGATTTGAAGGGGACAAAAAATGCCCATCTACACAGGAATGAAGAGAATCAGCTTACCCCATGGGACTCCTTTGCTTGGATACGATTTATCTGCAGATTAAGGTGATTTAGCATACATGGCTCCATATGCACTCGGTATCTATCCTCCCATCAGAGTCAATGGAGGACTTGTGTGCAATTCAGTTAGCATTTGTTTCATTTCGAACATTCTGAGGGCACCCAAGACAAGTACAGTGGCCTGGAAAATGTGGCACAAGATTTCAGAACAGCTCTCTTCTGGAAGGCCATGAGAGCAATCTTGGAGCAATTGGGTTGCACTAGCTATCTACATGAGCAACCACACTGAACTTCTCACCAGGAGTCAGTGGAGATCTGGTGACCTTTTGCTCTCCAAAGTGGACCATGAGACTTTGCTTTGCCTGTGACCTGGCTATGTCCTTGTGAGCAGAACACTGAGAGTGGAGATGAGCTTGGACGTGGGCTCAGCAACAGACTGGATCATCAGTGCCTCCAGGAGTGTTCTGTAGGGCTGCAGCAGCAGCGGAGGAATTTATGGATTTACAGCCACCATAAAACAGTCCCGATGATGGAGTGGCACCGGGCGGCCCCTGTTCTTTGCATGGAGACACACAAACATGTCCTTGGTTGTGTCTCATGGTTTGCATGGTGGGATCACCCACAGCTTCTGCTGCTGTGATGGATGTGCCAGTGCGATTTCTGGTTTAAGTTCTCATGAAATTCACTTTCTTTCCCCTTGCACTCTTAGTGGATTCCCTCCTTTTCCTTGCCTTCCTCATGCTGCAGCCTACCTTCTGGTTCTCCCCATGCAGAACAAAGCACTTCTAACTCAGAGCCCTGGGAATTCACACAGTCTCACCTCTGGGCTGAGCCAGTTTGATGGTGCAAACATCACAGGCACCAAAATGATTGGCAGCATCAGAGTAGCTCTGCTTGTACGATGCTGCTCTGCCTGTAGATGTTGCTGTGGGCTGCGGCTTGCTTCTGCCCATGGCCCGCTCCTGGTTAATAGGGTGTACAGTGCTGGAGCTTGAAGGCTCTGTGAAACAAACTGTGTCTTTACAGAGGATGCGGCTGTTTTAAATCAACACTTGCTCTTTAAGGTCTTTCCAGCAGCATAGCAGACACCCCTTTAGCATTTCCAGAAAGACTTAGGAGCATCTACAGTTATTGGTTGCAATGGGAATTTCTTTTTTACAGTTTAATTCATCTTCATCAATGGTCTTAGTGTAGATCCCTCAATATCCTCCATGGGAGAAGTGAAAGTACATCAGCCTAGGTGCCAGGGCACTGCGGGGGCTTTATAAAGGCTTTGAGCTCTTCACAGCAGGATGAACACCTTATCCCAAAGGGGAAGCTCAACAGACACTTGGGACCAGCTGGGGAAGGGCAAGGAGTGTCAGATAAGGAAGATTTCCCTGGAATGCTGTGGGATTGAACTCAGACACAATTCTCTCTGAAGTGCCAAACCCAAACACCACCCCTCCTGCATCTTCTCTGACCACGCACTGTGCCGTAGCCACAAACCTGAGAGGAGTTTGGCTCTTCAGAGGCAAATCCAGCTGCACCTGGAACCAAACCCCCCCAGTCTGGGTGCAGGACACACTGAACAAGAGATGCATTCTTTCAAGCCAAACGGTTGGATGACCTCTGCATTTGTTACCTCAGAGGGATGGTTCACTTAGGACTTTAACTTTTCCCAGTGATAGAAAGACAAGATGGAGCCCACATCTGTTATAAGCTCCACATTGCCTAATGAAGGGATATTATGAAAGCACATGGCTGGGGAAGGAGATGGGTGCTCGCCAGTACTCCTCCTCCTAAAGATTCTGCTTCAAGTCATGAAAAAAGCCTCCCAGAGACAGTTTGTTCTCCTGATCAGAATCCAGGTGCCATATTTACAGTTCGTCTGAAATTAATTCAGTCCCATCTTTCAAATGCAAATAACCGGGAAAGAAATAGCCCTGGATTATTGGGGAAAGCACACACACACACACATATTATCTTTAATGAAATAAAGCAAGCAGTTTTTTGTGTGCTGTTTTTACACAACCAAAAGGATTACATTCATATCTTAATGAGAGGTAGAAATGCTCCTTCTTCTCTTCTTAAATATACCTTGAACTCTGCCATTGACCCAAACAAATAATTCTGCTATTTAAAGCAGGTGCTTGCTCTCATTTCTGTTTTTCCTGGTTAGCTTCACATTAAAAAATATGCTCAAGATAGAATTAATCAGGTATCAGCAGTGTGTTTGGAAAACATGCCCAAAACTGAGCACAATCTGCTTATTAGTGCATTGTGCTCAGCCCTGCAAGAGTCATTAGTTGTAGGCACTTGGTTCTTTCTATGGAAGCTCACCTGGGATACTTGGAAGCAAAACAGAATGTGTGCTTTCACATGGATGTGGAGTTCAGTGAAATTCACTTATACATTCAGCAGGAGCTCGGTGTGCTTTGGAAAGGAAATCATCATCTTCCCATTTTGTGGAAACTGAGACAAAGGAAAGGGAAATGGTTATCAGCATCTCCCACCTGCTGCTTCTGTAAAGAAAGATCCGTGTTTCTCCTTCATTCACTACAAACACAGCAGGTTGGTTCTCACTGGATGTGCTTTGCTAAGCAGATGCTTTTTAACACAATGCACCTGTAATCTTTGGTAATCAAACAAGTCCCAGGTTCCTTGGTGTAACTGGATCATTACTGGGAACGGATGCCACTTTGGGGAGGTATCAGGGCATATGAAGTTCCTTGCAGTTAGGAATACTGGGGTATTTGGCAGAGAAACAAACGCGTTTTACCTTGCAATGGCAGGGAAATGTGGCAGCAAATAATATTCTGCTGACTGGAGATGGCATCATAGGAAAAAGTGGTAAAAATACAGTGGGTTTGGCGCCTGGATTTCCTTGGAGGTAAACAGCAGGATTGAGCAGTCTTGGCACGATGGCATCAGTGCTTAGCTTCAGTCAATCCAGGTAAGTGCTTCTGGCTGTCCAACAGCCATGGTAAGCTCAAACATCTTATGCTCCTTTGGGTGTCCGTAATGCGTACCTGCTCAGAGTGCTGCCATGGGTGTTCTCATGGATACCAAGGTCCTGGGGAGGAACAGTAGAGGTTCCTGGGCTTTGCCCTGGAGGATGTAGTAGGAGAAGTGGCAACCAGCATGATGCGAATATGTAATGACACAAAGGCATGTGAGTTTGTTGGCAGTGGTGTCTCACCACATGCAGACCAAAAAAAGCCACTAAAAGGGTTGAAGATGATGAGCGACTCTTGGTTTGACTCAGCTCAGCCATGCAGTCTGCCAGAGCCTGGTCACTGTCAAAATGCAGAGGTGTTTAGGTACAGAAATGTTGGCAAATATTTTCTTTCAGCTACTGGTTATTACCATTAGCAAAGAAGTTCATCACATAAGCTCATTTGCCAAGTCCTTTTGGGAATCCTGACTTTCCTGTTGCTTCTGCCCTGACGGTTAATAGCAGCCATGGGAATGTGCCCTGATTTTCAGCAAAAGGGTAATAGGTTTTTAAGGTCACCACTGTTTAAGGTGAAACCAGTGCATTTAATTTGTCTTGGGATGGGGCTAGCAACAAAAAGGAAAATATGAATCCCACCAGGGACTTCAAGATTCACTCTGTGCAGCGAGGACCTGGATTCCTCAGGGTGTCACTCACCTCATCATTAATACCTGGTGGCAAATGAGAAGTCCCAGGAGGGCAGGATTATTCCTATAAATGAAGTTTCTGTGGAAGAGGTTGGCAATCCCGGAGCATTGGCTCACTCATCCTGCCGGTTCACCACTGTGCTGGGGGAGTGCAGGATTGGTGTTGGCCAACTGATGAACCTTGAAATAAAGTATGAAAAGAAAAATGGAGTTAAGTTAGTTGGTAGACAAGAAATGAACATTCTGGTGTAGCCAGAGGCTCACTGATGTCCCTAGCAAATCTGTCCTAGAATGGAAATATGTGACCATGGTATTTCTCCTCATTTAAATTAGTTGCAATTAGGCACATTCAGTCATTGAAGGTGTTCTTTACATCTGCCTCCTCTGCTTGGATATTTTAACCTTCCTAGAGCTTTCCCGGTGGTACTTGGTCACTCTGGAAGCAATTCAGCTGAGCACTCATTGACATTGATGGGATCATGGATGCCAGGGTTATTTCAGTAGCCCTCACAATGTCTACTGCCACTAGAGATAGCTTAGGGTCATCCTACTCCTTTGACACAGAGCACTCATGTGCCACATTTGCCATCCCCATGAAGATACCTGAGCCTCTAAAATGGTTTCAGACACCTCTGGTTCAGCGAAGGTGTTGATCTTTAATAGGAACCCAGACACTGACCTGTAGACACATATATCTGTGGTCCTTTGGAGACAAATTTCAGCCACTCTAAAACATGCAAGAGGATGCTATGAGATCCAGGAAATGCATTTATATTTTGGGATCTCACAGTGTTCTCCTGACCCACCCCGCCAGGCTAACTGAAAGGCTCCAGCATGCCTGAGCCACGTTGTCTGCTCCTGCTGTCTATCACTCTGATTGCAGACATAACCAGACCTGGGTGTTGTATCTTATCCTTCTTCTTCATCACCTCCCTTATTCATGTTTACAGCCTCCACATGCGGAAAGAAGACATTCAGCTCCACAGTAGGGATGGTTCATAGGCTGTTGCAATTCAGGTTGCTTAGACACCACCTCGGAGAACATGCAGGAAGGAGCAAAAGTGAGATCTGTTGGCCTATCTCTACCAGGACCTTTTGCAATGATAGATGAACTGGAAAACTTATGGTCACAAGACAGCCGCATGCTTCCTGCAGCGCAGGGGACTTTCGCTACTGAACATTGCCTTGCTTCGAAACACTTTGTGCTGCAGGAGCAGGTCGTACTCTTCCAGTCCAAGGACAGAGTTGCCAAACACTTCAGCTGCCCACAGGGTGAGCTGGGGTGAAGAATGCTTCATCAGAGCTGACCTTGGTGCAAGAGTTGACTGACCCAAAGAAATAGAACTCAGTCCAGCAGTGGGAAGAAAAAAGTGCTGGGAGAGGAGCCAGGAGCCGTGCACCAGGCTCATCACTCAGGCCTCACTGAAAAAGGTTTTTCTTCTTGTGATGTGGTGTGGAACGCCTGCCCTTGGAACCTGCAAACCAGAATGTTTCCTAATATTAGTTTTTCTACTGCAAGGACAAGGAGTACCATTTCTCTTCCATGTCTGTTTTCTGGACTTAGATCCACGCTGAAAAGCTGCTAAGTAACTTGCTAAAATTCACAAGCTGTTCTCCTTTGTGGTGTTGGTGTAGTCTGAAATCAGTGCCTTAACACTGGGCTTACAGTGAGGGTAATGGAACAGCAGTTTTAGTGAGTCAGGCCAAAAGGAACATTTGTGTTATGCATGTCCAGGATATGATACCTGCCTTAGAGTAAGCATCAATCTCTCAGGTTAAGTAAGGTGAAATGAATCCCATAAGTAACATTTCCTAATGGGATCCTTTCGGAGCAAGATACAAGGTTTTATGATCTCATTATTACTGTTGCTCCCCTTCCGGTATTGTTTCGGTATCTTTGGCTTCATCCAGTGTTTTATGCTTGTAAAAATCTTTTCATTATTGGATCATTTTACAGATATTAAGAGTATGTGGCCTCACACCATGTCTCAACCTTTTAATCGGCTATACTTCACTGGCTTCAAAGCAAAATCAGACACCCTGCTAATTTCATAATGACTCTGAGAGAGCTGAATGCTGTAGGGCCCTTTCTGCTGTCAGGGCTAATTAGGAAGGGATTGGACTATGTCAAGTCTGAAACTGCAGTGAAAAGGCTGAGATTTCCAAAGCTGAGCTATGTTGTAATACTCAGAGTAACCATCTAAATTTAACCACTGCTGAGGCTCTTGCACAGACAGAAGAGGCAGCCTGCAACCTAAAAATGGTAAAATCCAGGAATTTCGAGTGAATCTGATACGGTGCTGATGCAAGTCTGGTTCTTCACAAGAAAAACTGAAGGAATTAATCCCCCCACACATGACTTCAAGCACTGCTTGACATCTTCAAAATAGATCTTCAGCAGCCTTCCCACATTTGGGTGTTGGTATGACCTTCAGAGCTTGCTCTCCTACCACAGTAGCTGTCTCCACTCCTCAGAGTGATGGAAGCCTCGGTCTAAGTCTGAAGCTTATGGTGTTGCCCTGTAGTCACAGAACCATAGAATAGTTAGGGTTGGAAAGGACCTGAAGATAATCCAGTTCCAAACCCCCTTCACACACAGTCAGCTCCACACAGGGTACTTCAGGTTTTATCAGCATTCAGTTTGCAACTGCGTGGTGTGAGGAGGAGGGTTAGAGATGAACCAGATCAAAACAAGCACCAAGATATTCCTATGAGCTCATGGGAAAAGAAATCATCAAGGTACTCCAGCTCTTGATTACTCCCTCTGAGGACAGAACTAAAACACAGCAGAGTGCTTAAAATATCTCTCTTGCTCTATGCTGTGCTCCTTCTTTTCAGCCAAGTGCAGTAAAGAGAAATGTGGCCAAAAAGAAGCCCCTATCTGAGGGTAGTTCAAAGGAAGGGCTTCACCTGTGCATTGAAATTCTCTCTTCCATGATAAGCAGGACAAATATAATGGAGGTTGATGGCTTTGTGCATAGTAGCAAGTTCACCATATCCTGACTCCTTCCAGGGCTGCAGAATAGCTGATGCCCTGATGTAAAGGGGGCTCTGATGTGTGCCAACAGTGTGATCATGGCTTCTCCCTGGCAATGCTAGATAATTCTAGCGTTAGAATAATATTTGATTAGAATAATAGTGGGTTTAGGGATCGTCATACATTCTGAGAGCGGTAAGGATGAAGAGATACTATGCAATGCATGCAGTTGTGGATAGCAAGAATGTGTTCCTCTTGTATGCAAGCAGGTGTGAGAAGGTGATAATTCTTTCTGTAAATAGATTTATTATGAAAACAAGATGTCCAAAAGCCCCTTCCAAGCGTACATAGTGACTGATACAAATTCCCCTTTATGTGACTGTCGGTTGGTTTGCAAAACATCTTCCTCCTGCACGTAAAGAGACCATATCCCCAAGAGATGTGTGTTCTTGGACCAGTGTCTGCATTTCCAGGACATTTTTCTCTTCCCACAAATCCCTCTGGGAGCACAGATGTGATCAGTTGTGATCTGAACAGTCTAGCGTGCTAGAGACACCAGTCCTATGAAGCAAAAAACCAAGCAGCCCTTCTCTGAGGCTTCATTCATCCCTCTCAAAACACCCGTGAATATGCAAGCAGATTGGTGAGCAGGGCTGTTGTTTTCCTTTGAGTGTGCCTAGAAAGGATGTTGATAAACATTGGCAGCTACTCCCCAGGTCTGAGCTGGAAAACAGTTTGTACCTATGGACACTATGCATTAAGCCTTTGGCATCTAAAGGTAAAGGCTTACAGGAAGGCACTGCACCATTTCTTGGGTGCTTGGAAAGCCAGGGTGACTTCCAAACAGCTCACTCTGATGCAAAAAGGCAGAAGGGCAGGAATCCCAGGTCAATGCAATACTTAATACCTAATGCAATACTTAATACTGGGGGATTTTAGGGTTCAGTTTCTTGTTGCTTTGTGTTTGCATCATATAATGTATTTTAATGCAAGGAGTAGACAGGAACAAAAATGACATGCTTAATGACCGCAAAGAAGTACAGTGTTGCTTAACCTGTAAGTAGATTTCTTACTTCATCATACCAAATGGCCAGACACTTCAAAAGTAAGGAGCAAAATGCAGTTACTAGCACTCCATAACAGAATCTCTAAATTCAGTGTAAAGCAGGAGGACAGAATGTGTTTGTTCACTGGGATGTATATATAGCCTGGAAGAAACATTCTAAACCCAGAAACCTCATTCTAAACCAAACAAAGATAATGATTCGAAACCTAAAAACCTATTCCAAGAAAAATACTTGAGCAAAAATAGCAATTAATGGGCAAAAGTTTTTATTGGCAATATCCAGGGTATGTAAAATAATTGAGAACCGCGTCTTACCTTACAGGGACATGACATAGGAAAGGGAGAGAGAAGTCTCTGAGGTGTTTCTTGTTGCAAAGTGGGTTCAATAGCATTTGAGAAACTCGACTGCTGCTAGTGTCTTCCACAGAGAACACAGCTATGGGGCTTTGCCAGGTCAAATGTGTAATCCAGCAAAGCTCTCTCTCTCTGCACATTAGGTAGTAGAGCTCTGACTGTGCCACGTAACTTACTTCTCATGGAGGTATTGAATGATGTTCAGGAAAGTGCTGTCTATGGGTCCAGCAGACCAAGTTTTGTGCATTGCCAGAAGCATTGGAGTTCAAGCTTTGAGTCTCTTTGGGAATTCACTGAAATGCACAAACATGCCTCCATCTCTTAAACTGGCACAAAATACATAAATAATTCAATAGCTGGCAGGCAGGGAGAACCTGCAGGGAAACAAAAATGGGCAATGGCTCTTCTGAAGAGTCACAGAGGTGGAAAACAGGCTAAGCCATGTTAATTTGTTTTAAGGACACTTAAACCACTAAGTTAACATCTCTCTGATAAATGCATTCATTGACTGAGGTGTTGGGTGTTATGCTCCAGTGCTGCTCATGCTGTGCTTTGCAGTGCAGTGCCCATGGGATGTGGTCAGTCCAGCCTGGCAGACACCTGCAATTTGCCAGCCTTTAGGTTGAGATCATGTATTTCATAGAGGGTTATTTGGGGTCACTTAGGAGCATGGCAGCTACAAGGAGCAATGTGCTTACAGGGGACATGGGTGCTATCCACTGCATGTGCCCCAGGGAGATACATCAGGATTCCACCTTAAGGACCTGAAGCTTTGGAGATGGTACAGATAGAGAGCTAAGAACTCTGTTCCTGTTCCCAGTGAAAGCCAATTCTAGTCCATGCTTTCCTTCATTCTGAAAGTGGGGAATAACAGCTTGCAGTGTGGGGAGTGCTGGGCTGCAGACCACAGCTGCTGGAGCACCAGACTTGCACTTCCCCACCAGGACACAAAACAGCTTGGAACTGGTAAAGATAACATGATTGCTTTGTTTCATTACGATACGTGATAGCCTCCACTCCGGTAAGAGGATGTCATTCTGTCTGGCACCAACATCAATCAATCTGGCACGCTTAATCAAAAAGTTGATATGTTAAAGCGATACCTAATTTACAGCTTGACCGCAGCTTGCATCTGATGATGATTCCTGAACCCTTGTCTAATACTTAAAGCTTTTTCTCCAGAAATTACGTACATTTCTCTCTCTCCCTTACATTCTACCTGTTTACTTTGGATGTTACCCTTTGCTATATTTAATGCTCGGGGGGAAAAGAAGAAGTTAATTCAAAATGGGCAGAATTTTTCACATGACGTCCATCCCTGTGAAACAACACAATTCACAGATAATTTTTTATCTTCGTGGTTTTAAACAGAAAAGATGAAGTGTTATAACCCAATTCTTATTCCAAAGGACCAAACAAACCCTGAGGTCCTTCTGAATTAGAGAGAGATCCCTTTGTGACCAGTAGTGCTTTGTGGGCTCATGAAAACATAGAAGAAACACTGACTCCAAATGCATCCAAAAGACATCATATTTAAAACATAACCAGGTCCCCTGTGCCTGAATTACTGAATCAGAAAATCTCTGCTTTGCATCACAGGAGATGGTAGAGCATCTAATACTACAGACCATTGCTTGCCAGCAAATGCAGGAACCTCCTGTAAGAGCCACTGTAAATTTGGCTGTTAAAGGCAGTGGGATAGCTCCAGCGTAAGCCAAATCCCAATACTGCTGTGTCAGCCTTAATCTCTGCTTGCACAGAGTCCTGTTTTGATCAGGGGTGTTGATGCCAGCGGAATGAATCGCACTCTAAGGCAAAATGAGTGAAATCAGAAGTAAGAGGCAAGGCAAAAACAAGCACTTGAGTCAGTTCAGGACTATCTGCCTCAATTCTGATCATCTTTTGCCTACAAACGGACTCCCGTACTGTTCTTGTTCAGTCAGTGCTTTATCGATGCACACAGAGTTAACTCTCATGTTGTCTTAACGTTGTTTCATTCCGGGAATGCAACCTGAATTTTCAGCTTGAGATACAGAAGCAATAAAAGCTGTGAGAATTCACAGCAAGGCCAAGAGCTGATTTCAAAACCTCAATACTCCAACCCCTGTCAGTCCTTCAGGAGACTCTGCAGTCGGAGTTCTCACCTCTCCTACTTGCAAAGCATAATTTAAGCATGGAAATGAGATAGCTTTGGTGAAACATCGAAGTGTGTCTATAAACCTGCACACTGTGCTGTAAATCAAGTGCTTTGCTTCTCCCTTTCTAGTGCATTTAGCATGTTTTGCCCTGCATGGGAGTGTTGCATTGCCATGGGATGCTAAGTCACGTGAACATGGAGGGGGGATAGAAGGGAATGTGAGGGGAGAATAAGAAGGGGATAAACTCAGCAGCCCTCCAAAAGACAGTATCTAAATTGAAGATTCCTGCAATTGGAAGGAATCAACAGCCTGGAAATGAATGAGGAAGGAGCCCTTCGGAGGAATATGTGGAGGTCTTTAATCTTTGCATGAGTAAATGGTAGAAGCTTTTAGTATCAGAAAATAAAACACAGGAGAAAAGTTGGCCACAGCTGATCACAACAGTACCAAAGGTGCTGGGGAGATGACACAGATGATTGGGATCATTGAGAGATAGCTGGGAAAACTGCAGACCTTACCAAAACTGCCTCCAAAACATCTTTGCTTCTGTCCACAGGCGGAACAACACAGCAAATATACATCTATTTTCTCTGTATTATTTCCAAGACCGAGAACCAAAGGAAGTCCTGGCAATGACTGGGTACAAAAACGGTTACAAGATTCTCATTATTGCTATTTCCTCACACTCTGGTATGATTTTATACCTTCGATTTAGCACAATAAACCCTTACTTGACATGTTGCTCAACTGAAAGAAAGGTTCAGCATCTTGGACTGTTTTAGAAGCAGTCTCAAGAAGTACTAAAAGCCTATGGAAACCATGAGTCCAAATAGGGTGCCTAAATTTTCCTTCAGGTTCCCAGCTTCCTCCTAACCATCATCCAAGCTTCCTCCAAACCATCAACCGGGCAACTGTTCTGTATCAGTCCCGTTTCTCAGGCTTAACTCCAGTAATGTGGTGACCTTGGAAGTTTGCTTTCACTGCATTGCACTCCTAAATTTCATTATGCAATCTCCATGGCTCCCTCTGCCAAATACGCTTCCCCTGGCTTGCTACACATGATCTCCCATTCGTGAATCCAGCCTGTTCTCTTTAATTAAATCAAAACTTACCATTTTTTCCCTCATCCCTTTTCCCTAGAATCTTCCCCTTTGGCAATGTCAATCTTTACAGGTCTGGAGCTTTGTTCCGCTGTTCCCTACAGCATTTTTCTTTGGCAGGTGTTGTGTAAGCATCGCTTGTATCCACTGTTCATTTGGCGCTTTCCAAGGAAGCTTCTGTTGCACCATCTCGCTGGTTTTAGCAGCTCCCTTTGCTCCTTTGACACTTTGCCTGGAGTTTGGAGGTTTGACCATCTGGTCTTCTTTAGTCCTAAATTCTGAGCAGTTGCCTCTGCTGACCAGCTTTTTGTCCCAAATCCTTTCACAGATTTCTGCAACTTTTGTCCAATTTCCTTGTGTCTTACACAAAGACGTAAATGTTCTCAGGTCCAGCCTGGTCAGTGTTACACATCTAAGTATGTCTCATATGTGCATGTGTCAATGGGTTTGTTCTGGGCTGTCAAAATTCTTTTAATCCTCTATGGTTTGAAAGCTCTGCAGAACATCACTCTGATGAAGTAAAGCAGCAGAACATGACCAAAGTTATTGTATGAAGCATTTGCCAGAGTCACCAAGGTAGTTTTCTGTCAGTATGAAGCATCTGATTTTTGTTCTCAACTGGCTGAGATCTGAACACACAGATCTGTAAATGAATCCCAAGTCTGTATCATAGAGC
The DNA here is from genome assembly GCA_032466535.1 of Forpus xanthops. Lineage (NCBI taxonomy): Eukaryota > Metazoa > Chordata > Aves > Psittaciformes > Psittacidae > Forpus > Forpus xanthops. The sequence goes on along the minus strand of JASSUY010031729.1, from coordinate 43,761 downwards.
TGAGAACTGACCAGTCCTATGCTAACTCAAACGTTATTTGGTGGCTTTGATGCATTTCTACTCTCCCTCCCCAACCACAGAAAAACATCTCTAAATAAATATTGACACATACAGAAGGGTGTTTAGGGAATACAGAACTAGGACACATGAAGAGAGAGACGTTTTCTCACTCTGAAACTTTCTTTCCAGCCCAAAACCCTGGTGATCTTGATGCGTAGATCTGAATCCTACTCCTTCAACACAGCTGCTGATAAAGGAGCTTTGAAGGTACAGCTCAAGCCTTCATATGCAGCTGGTGGCCATGGTGGCATTATCAGAGCATCCACCTGTATCAGGTTTTAATGGTCTTTATTTAATAATGACAGAAAGCATATATCTGGAGAAAAGTCCAAGCACTGTGTTCTACAGTTTGTGATCTGATATTCATAAGGAGGACACTTTGCTAGGTGTTCTGCAAATGTAGGATAAGAACGACCTCTAATCTCCAGGCGTGTCTGATCCAGAGGTAAGGAATGATGGGTAGTCACCAAAACACATGGGGAGGGAATCCATCCCCAATGCTGAGATGCAGACAGACAGCCCTTGAAACTCATCTCTTTCTAAATCAGACAATGTCATAGATGGAATTGCCTGGAGGTATCTTTTTCTCTCCACTGGTGATGAAGGAAACAACAGTGAACAGCTCAGACTCACATCCATCTAAAGTTTCAAGTCCAGAGTAAGACACCTAAGGAATAAACCAGGAATCTAAGGACTTTCTTATAGATGGTGAAGATCCAGGACTCTTTCAGTAGCTGACAGATAGTTATTTACTACAAATTCAGATGCTCTAGAGCACCCAAGGCATCTACATGGGACTGACAGAGTATGATTCAGAGCTTATGATTCATCCTCTCTGGAGCAGCAGAAACAAACTGGAAAACAGACGGAAAACAAATGTGATTTCGTTGGGAATGACTTGGTGATTGTGCCCCTGGAGAGCTATATGTGAGCAACTCTGTCCACCCCAGCATAGATACAGCCCTTGGAGCCTGGAGGACCAAATATAGGTGATCTGATTTACGAACTCAAGTGCTGCAGACTGTGTTCATAGCTATCTCAAGGGTCCCAAATTGGCAATGTTGTTGGGACCATTGCATATAAATGGATGTATCTATGCTGCTTCTGGAGAGTGGGTTTTCACATGGCCACCTGGCCTTCACATCACTGGAATGGCCTCTGATGAACACAACATCCTGAAATATGCCTGGCACAGCAGTATGTCCAGGGCATTGCTGCAGAGGGATCTGCAGCCAGCAATATGAGGCATGTGAGGATGATGTAGAGAAGACGGAGCACGTGCTCTGCTGACAGCTGCTTTCAGCATGGGATAACTTGTGCTGCCAGAAATACACTCACTTCAACTACCTGAAAATCAAGCTGTTAGGCTTTCATCTCTTTGGGATCCATTTCACATCTTACGCAGACATTTAGCCTGTTTTCCTCTTAACGATAGGCAAGTCTGGGAGTGCTTGATTTGTAAGTGGGGGTATTTTCAAATCCAGCCCACAAAGCCTTTGTTCCAGAGTAGTTTTTCTGCACTATCAGCCATTGCAGCGATAAACACAGCATGAAGGCCTGGACACAGGCAGCATTATGGAGTTGCTATTTATGAAGCAGATGGACTTTGGGTTTCAGAGTAGGCAAAAGTCCTTTTGTGCTCGGCACTGCCCCTGTTAAGGGAACAGAGTTCCTAATCTGGACAGCAATAGCTTCCTTGGATGTTTTTAATACTGGTTCATTTAAACAAACACATATCCACATGGAGGGATGTGAAGGTTTAAGTGATTTGAATCTACTGAATAGTCATGAAAGCTATATCCAGACACAGCAGCTCCTCAGAGTGCAAATTGCATGTATATGAAGTGACGTATTTCAAAGTAGCGTAAATGAGAAAGCCCATGAGCTGATTTTTTTTCAGTTAGATCTTTGATTTCCTCGATCTGGAGAGAAGAACATCTCTCCTCTCTCACACATGGCAGCTTGTTCACCCACACACTGTCTGTGTCTCCAGGGCCTGACTGAGGTAAGTGTAACATGGACAGCATCTCTGCAGTGCCTCCAGGCAGGGTATGTGTTTGGAGTTAATGAAAACCAGCACCCCAAACACTCTGACTCTTACTTACACTGCAAAGATTGTTCTCATCACCCTTCAAACCCCCTCCACAGGGATAAGTGTGTAAAGTAAGAAACAACACCTACTGCTCAGTGCCTCTCCATCATCAGCTGCTGGACATTTTGGATTGAGCATTGGTACAGTAAGCAGTTTGGTTGCAGCACTTACCATTGCATGCTGCTTGCCCTAACCAGCTGCACCACTCCTGCTGCTGCAATCCCTAATCCCTAAATCCCTCTGTGGTGTCAGGCTACTACAGTTAGAGATTTACTGACCGGGAAAATAGACACATTGGGGCAGTGCTTGTTTTGGTTTGTGCTGCCAGGTTCATAGTGTCCAGCACACTCTCTGGCCACTTGCATTGCAGATCCAGGTCCTGAGTTGAAAACTGGCACTGGTACATAGGAATGACAGTTATTCCCACTCTTTGCTCGTTGGAGATGTGAATACGAGAGTAAAAGAGCAGAAGAGATGAAAACAGATTGAGAGATGACAGGGAACAGAAGGTGAGGAAGAAGCTGTCATGCCGCTGGGTGGATCGTTACCTTCACAGATAAAGAAACCAATTTGGAGTTAAAGCTCTTCACCTCTCCCTCATGGCCTGGATTTTGGGAGGCAGACTCTGCCTGGATCCGCAGTGGTGCAAATGGGATGTAACTCCATCCAAACTGTGAGATGTGTAAATATGATCCGTGTCAATAAAAAGACTAATAGAGAATTAAGTGATCTATTCCTTGTATGACCTAAACTGTATGTATTTTTTTTTGCTGTTTTAAAGCGTTGATCTTTTTGAACCTTTCTGTATTTGGCCACGGGCTTCCTGGGGGCAGGTCCTGTGGACCTTGGGGGAATGAACTGCAAATGTTCCTTTTTGTTCTTTTATCTGTGAGACACAATAGACATGCTAAAGATCGATGATGAGACTCAACAGACATGCTAAAGATCGATGATGAGACTCGACAGACGAGCTAAAGACTGGTGAGGAGCGATTAAGAATGGGGAGAACCATCAAGACAAGAGAAGAGGGTGAAAAGTTTAACCCTAAAAGCCTGTGTGGTTATGGAGGAAGACTCTTTACTTCATCCCGAGCCCCCTGCCCAAGACCACGAGGAGGCAGTGCTTATGCGGGAGGGACTTGTGGAACTCAATATAAACCGAGAGCATGTGCGTGTTGGTGGAGAGGAGACCCCCACGCACCCAACGCTCTTTGCTGATCTCTATTCTATCAAATCAAAAAAACTGCAAAGCGAGTAATTTATCACAAAACCAACAGGATGTCCTCCTGCCATCGTAAGGCTGGTTTTAGTGCGAACACAACCGCACTTTGCTCCCAGGCGCTGTCTATCATAGACCTACAGCATCTACATTCAGTCTTCCTAAACCTGCCAGCGCTCTGATGTCACTGGTTCTGAAAATGAAGTGTGTCTGGCACAGCTGGAGTTGAAGAGCTGAATTATCATCTGGCACCTTGCAGCAAAGACCCAGTGCCTTGAAAGCAGCCAGGTTTCTGCTATGCTGTAGAACACTGCAAACAGCCCGTGCTCTGCCTGCCTTACGCTGCCTCCTCCATCTCCCATCTCTCAGCCTCACTGTGAACAAATTCCCTAAATCCCAGCATAGATCATGGAGTTGTGGCATTGTCTGCATCTGTTTAGATGAAGTCTGTTAAAAAGAGTGACAAAGGAGTATGCATTAAATAAGGAAAATCTTAATTGACCTGACCAAAACATTTGCTAAATTCCTTAGAAAATAGAGTTGAAAAAAGTATATTATGTTTACTGTAACATCAGAAAATTAATATAGCAGAATAATGAAAGCAATTAATCTTGCATTATACTAGCTAGTAAATTTAGAGTGTGTGGGGAGAGGAGATAACAAGCTATTTTAGCATCAAGTGTCCTTATGAGACGTTAGTGAAGCGAGGCTGTAATGAACCAAGCATTTTATGATATATTTGTGAATTCTGAAAGTGATGCATTAGGTGGTCTTAATGCTGCTGTCAAGGTCGAAGTGATATGAATGTAATCTTAGCCAGTGGAATGAGGTCTCAGTAAGCGTGTGGTATGGGATGCAAGACTGCATAAGTAATAAATTAGTATGTAAATTGGGATAGTTTTAGGAGATAAAAGGGCATATTCAAGAGGTGTGCTCCAGGAGCTGCTCTCCTAAGATAAGGTCACCGACAACCACCATGGTCCTCTCGCTGTCAAATCAGCCTCTAAGAGAAGTTACCAAAGATTTTGCTCTGTTAGAATACTTAGGTGCTCCAGAGTACAGCAGGCACTGAACTTCTGTCTGCCCTTTCCTTATTGCTTTTATTACAACAGATCTAATAATTTTCATGCATCTGTTGAGAAAAAACAGTATTTAACAGGCCTGTGTTTCCTACCAGCTAACAATGGAACAGGTTACACTGAATCATGCACTTGGATTTAAGGATCTTCCTCAAGTCCCATTTCTTCAATCACAATAAAAAATGCTACGGCAATAAATATCCCCATCCTTCTTCCTAAACAAGGAACCTAGCTTATTGCATCTCCTTTGTTCGGCTCCCCTTCACACTGAGTTGCCTGCAAATGGAACTCCAAACTAGCTGCGGTGATGATATTTCCAGCTTTGTGCAATCAAAAGGCACATATCTCATTTGCAGGCTGTCAGTTACAAACCCCAAATCTTTTCAAAGCCACACAAGAGTGCTAAAAAGTGAAAGTGGCCAAACTAGAAAACCCAGTTTTTTAATGTGAAAAAGGAATCCCAACTACCTGCCCATAGGGAGCAACTCGAGCCAGTGCTCCCAGGGTAGTGAACTTGGTTGTGGCTGCTCCCTAGAGCATTTAATATTGTCTTTGATCCTTTCTGTGTCTGGATGCAGTTGGAACATAGCACTAACAAAAAGACAAGGTAAAGTTGAAAATGAATTACTAATGAAACTACAGAAAGTTGGGGGATTTAATAAGAATTGGACCTTTTTCAGCTGATGTAAGGTCTAAGCTATGGCACTTGCCCCATCACTGGCCAAAATTGAGCTCTGTACTGCTGGGACAGATCACCTCCTGGTAAAACATCTCCATGCCTTTCCCCAGAGCTTAGATGACTGCTAGGATGGACTGCATGATTGTCTGGACAGGTGAATCCCATTCTCTGCAGGTATAATTAATTTCACCTAATGAAGCTGTTTCTGATTATTCTGAACATCAAAGCTTCTCAACAGGTTACATATTTTAACTGCCTTTTTTTCTCCCAACACCCCTGCTAAGTGAAGGGGAATAACAGCAATTTGGCAAAGCATCAAGGATTCAGTATGGTAAGATTATTCTTTACTGCTTTATTTGGAGATTCCCTTTGTAGACTCCTACCTGTAATTAGGAAGGCTGATTGGAAACAAATCCTGTGTCTTTTTTTTAGCATGGGCAAATAAGCTCTATTAATGTCCCTACTTTCTAGCAGGCTAACTTAGATTTGGAGAAAGTTCAGGCTACTTCTCTGTGTTAGCATAAAAAGAGTGCCAGTCTTTATTTTCTTCACTTTAATATCTAATACGGTGTCGCCAATATCATTGGTACCTCAAAGTAGGTTTTTCTGTTATTCCCCACAGCTGCAGAAGAACATTATAGATATGAAATTGTTCTGGGAAAGACCTGGGAAAGGAAAGCTGGCCAGGAATACAAACGATTTTTTCTTGCATTCATATTGAGTTTGCAGTTGTTATGACTTACAACTAGAGTAAAGCAACTCTTAGTGGAGGATTTACACCATTGACTTAATGAGGTTGCTTTGTGTTCACAATCCTGGATTCAGTGGAGGTAGAATAACACCAATAAAAGCCCCATAAGCACATCACTAAGAAATAAGCAGACTCTGTCCCTTCAAAAGCACCTCTTAGACAAGTTTGAGGTATAACTCATGGCTGTGTGCAGCAAGCAAGGTAAATCTGAAGCCAGCAAGGACAGCAAAAGTGTTGGTTTCTTCCTTGCTAGGAGCTATTGCTCATGTTTCATGGGAAACCACTGCTCTGGGTGAGGGCAAGGCTTCTCTCTGAGGACATATAATGTGGTTTTCTATTCCCCTCTCCGAGGTGTCAGTGGGACTTTTCAGGAGTGTCCTCTTCTTGGCTTTTGGAGGGCAGGTTCCAGATGGGTGGCCCCTGAAACAGGAGAAGGTCAAGGATTCCCTGTGCTCACACAGCAACCCTTTGACTTGGCAGAGCAGATGCTCCTCTGACTCATACAGGTGTAAACAAGGATTTCCTCCAAGGCAAGCTGCAAGTTACACCTACACCCTTGATGGAGCCAGTGGAACTGCTGCTGATTCATGATGGGAAAAGCTGTCTTCATGATCTTGAATGCTGCATCACACAGTTCACTCCATAATTCATAGACCGTAACACACTTGTTACTTGTTACAGTTACACACTTGTAAGGATGATATATGCTTTTAGCAAATGTTCTCCAAGCTGGTATGATGAATATGCATCCAGGGTATTGCACTACATAACCAATGCCAGCAGAGCAATGGTCTGGTGGGATCAGATCTCAAAGGGATGATGAATGCAGAAAAGAAAAAACCATTCCTTTGGGATCCTGAGGCACTATCCCAAACAGAGGCAGTCTGATATATAAATGGTGACAGGAGATTCAGTTTAGAGAGTTATTTCTGCTCTGAAGTCTAATAGTCCAAACCAGGAAAAAATAAAAATCCCATTTGTCTGGGAAGCTAGGGACCAGGTCAGGAAAGCTAAGGGCCAGTTAGAGTTAAACTTGGCTAGGGATGTTAAGGATAACAGGAAAGGGATTCTATAGATACATTGCAAATAAAAGACAGGCTAGGGACAACGTGGGCCCTCTTCAGAAGCTATCGGGAGAACTGGCTACCCTGGATTTGGAGAAAGCTGAGGTTCTTAATGACTTCTTTGCCTCAGTCTTCACTAGAAAGTGTTCTGACCATACCACCCAAGTCTTGGAAGGCAGACGCAGGGACAGTGAGAATGAAGACCCCAGGCCCACTGTAGGAGTGGATCTGGTTTGAGATCATCTTAGGAACCTGAACGTATACAAGTCCATGGGACCTGATGAAATCCATCCACAAGTCCTGAGGGAGCTGGCAGATGAAGTTGCTAAGACACTGTCCATCATATTTGCAAACTCTTGGCAGTCAGGAGAAGTTCCCAGCAACTGGAAAAAGGGAAATATAACCCTCATTTTCAAGAAGGGGAAAATGGATGAGCCCGGGAACTACAGAGCAGTCAGCCTCACCTCTGTGCCTGGCAACATCTTGGAGCAGATTGTCCTGGAAGGCATGCTGAGGCACATGAAAAACAGCAAAGTGCTTGGTGACAGCTAGCATGGCTTCACTAGGAGGAAATCCTGCCTGACCAATCTGGTGGCCTTCTATGATGGTGCTACGGAACTGATGGATGGGGTAGAGCAGTTGATGTTATCTACCTGGACTTGTGCAAAGCATTTGACACTGTCCTGCATGACATCCTTGTCTCTAAGTTGGAGAGACATCAATTTGATCCACTCTGTGGATAAAGAACTGGCTGGATGGCCGCACGCAAAGAGTTGTGCTAAATGGCTCAGTGTCCAGCTGGAGACCAGTAACGAGTGGTGTCCCTCAGGAATCGGTGTTGGGATCAGTCTTGCTCAACATCTTTGTTAGTGACATGGACAGTGGGATTGAGTGCACCCTCAGCAAGTTTGCTGATGACACCAAGCTCTGTGGCTTGGTTGATAGGTAGGAGGGAAGGAAACATACGTAGCTGTTACCCACATAGTGCCTTTAAAATCTGAGGGAACAGCAAATGAATATGTAAAGAATGGATCATTTTATTTGTCGTAGAAATTTCCCCATCGAGACCTATCACAAGGCCATCCAAACTGTATCCGTATAAAATAGATGAAGTCATCAGCAAATTTAATGGATTCTCTGCTCTTTTCTCCTCCTAGGTTATATAAAACTTTGCTTAGATCATTTTTCTTGGAGTGTAGAAAGGAGAGGAAGTGGTTGCTTTGTATTTTATACTGTTCTTCATCTTGAGAAGAATGGTTCACTAATTGCTAAGCATTTTCAGCTATTTTTCTCCTTCTCCTCCTCTGAAATCTTAAAAAATATCCAATCAACTGAATAGTTCAACAGCTCCATTGGGAAACCATTGCAGAAAATTGTTGTGCCTCTTAAAGAACTTTTGATCAAAATTTTAAGGACCTTCAGAACATCCAGTTCCAACCCCTGCCATGGGCAGGGATACCTCACACTATGTTACCCATGTCCAACCTGGCCTCAAACACTGCCAGGGATGGGGCAGCCACAGTTTCTCTCTGCAATCTGAGGCCAGCACCTCAGCACCCTCACAAGGAAGCACCTCCTGTATGTCTTCATACAGGAGGTGCTCCAGCCTCTGATCATCCTCATGGCCTCCTCTGAATTTGCTCCTTGTCTAGCTGAGATCTGTAAGCTGACATGCTCACATTGCCTGGTTCCGGACCAGTCCCAAGGTTCACCACCAAATCATATTTTCCTCATACTCACATATCTTTGGTGAATAAACAGAAATATCATGGATAAAGATGCCACTGTGATGGCTGAATGCTTAAGAGCAGTCCCATATGGTTATTGACTCTGCTGGAAAACTTCCTATTATTGGAGTAAAATTACTCAGCTTCTGGGTCAGATAATTTCACCCAAGAGTTAGCAAAGCCCCTAGGAATGAGTGCCAGAATGGCCTTTATCTTTCTAATTGATGTGGAATGAATCAGTAGGGTCTGTGCCCTCCAGCCCAGGGAGGAGTGGCACTTTCAGCCAGTTCACTAAATCTGAGTTTCCTTGCAGGGTTTTGCAGTGGGACATTAATGTCAGAGTTACAGGGTGGCAGATGGGTGCAAGTCAAGGTGAGAGTCTTCTGCAAGGAGAACAAAGAAGGGCTCTTTGTGCAAACCACAGAACTCCAAGCACTGTATTCATAAGGAATTCAAAATCCCATTCAAAGACCTCATTAACTCAGTGGGAGCCTGCTCTGACCAAGAATTTCAAGCTTAGACCCTTAATAAGGACAGTCACAAGGGGACAGAGACAGCAGGATGTATTCCATTTTTTTCTAACCAAGATGAAATTAATCTCCACGCAGAAAATCAGCTTAAGGACTCTACCCTACTTAAATTCCTGCAAGGCCTCTGTAGTTCACTTGAGTAATCATTGATTGGATTCTTAAGAGATACAGAGAAGCTCTGGCTAATTACAGTACATCTGTGAATAACTGTGGGTTTGGTCCTTAGGCAGTTGGAAAAGTTGGAAGGAAAAAACACAATCAATCTGAAAGGGAAGCATTCAAAAACGTGGTGTTTTAAAAGATCAGACTGTCCAAATCTGCTCAAGTGAAACAATTTGATTGCTACAGGTTCTTTTTGACCACCCATAACACTGAAACGTATTTCTGAGGCTGAATGTTTTCTCAATCTGAGAAGGTGAAATGTTTCCTTTTGAAAAGAAAATATCCTGGGTTTAGACTATAATTTGTGGGTGGAGGATATTGTTTAAAACTTTGCCAAGTGTTATTACTTTCTTGTAAGGTTCCAGCTGATCCCCAGATGTGTTGTGGGGTTCAAAACATCTCAGAACTCACCTTTCCGTCCCCATGACAAAGAACCCTTTTCCTGTGCTAAAGCTACAGATGAAGCACCTGCACAAGAGGGTCTGCCTCTGTTGGTAGTTCTGTTTCTATAGATAGTTCTAACTCTATAGACAGTTATAGAGAACATATATGGAGAAAATGGATTGCTCTGATTTAGGCATAAAAGATGAACATTTGTGTGATTTATGCACACAAACTGCAATGATATTTTAAGATCAATGATACTGAGCACAGTCACATTTGCAACGCAGTAAGATGGATGCTTCCTCTCAGGAATGGGGGAAAAACACTAAAAAGATTTCTCTCCAGTGCCTTAAAGATGCTCCCAGCTTGATCCAAAGCCACCTGAGCCAGCAAACTGATCACTTGTATTATGGTGACATCAAGAGGCCACTGCTGTGCCAGAGATACGACTGCTCTGCAGAGCTCATCTCTCAGGAGGAGGCAGGAGATTGAGGAGAGCAGTGATTTGCTCAAGGACATATCTGCGGTCAGTGCACAGTTGAGATACAACCCAGACGTGCTCAATCCCAACCCTGAACTGCCCAGCACTTGCTGCTTTGTCTGCAGCAGAGGCAGATTTGGGAGGCTGAAGGAGCAAGCTGCAGAACCGTGATGGGATTTTGCTGGAAAAGCTCACCCAGAAGCTGTGGTTTACTGAGTCCTGCAGAGGATGGGACATGACCTGCTGAGGGGAATCTGGGAGCAGCCTGAGGGCTGGAATTGGTGGGGTGTGGAGTCAGGCATGCCTGGACCAAGTGAAGCAGAGCAGGGGTCTCACAACCTTGGAGAAATGCCTTCACAGGCAGCTTTCTGAGAAAAACAGGCAGGTGTTGCTGCTGCAGCTTGCACAATAGCACCAGCTTGTTCTTCTGTTTCCTGGGAGATGAGAGCAGTGACAGTGCAACGACTGATTGGCAAGTTCTCCTCCTCAGCCCAGCTCCCTCTACCCCACCGTCCCTCTCTGCCATCTCTTCATCTCCCAAAGCTTTTTGCACAGCATGAGAAAAGACTCTTTAGTTGTAGCATTACTAAACTTCTCCTGCCAAAGCACAGTGGCCTCTGCCTTCCTACGTGTCCTGGGATGCAGGAGGGTGTCTAGCCCTCAGTCCTGATGATGCCTTCCTGGCACCAGCTAAAATCCTTCTCTGCTTTGGTAATGGCTTTAACCTGCCAGAAGGGAGATTGAAATGTGCTCTCAGGCACAAGTTCTTCCTTGTGAGGGTCATGAGCGCTGGTACAGGGTGCCCAGAGAAGCTGTGGCTGCCCCATCCCTGGCAGTGTTCAAGGCCAGGTTGGACACAGGGCTTGGAGCAAGCTGCTCTATGGAAGGTGTCCCTGCCCGTGGCAATGGGTTGGAACTGGAGGAGCTTTAAGATCCCTTCCAAGCCAGCCTGTGACTCTATGATATGATTTTATTGTATCTGATCATTTTGACAGGACAGCTTTCTCCCACTCTCCATGTGCTCCAGGAAGGACCAGCTTGGGTTGAATGCTCAATACCTAGGTTTGAGACATAGCCTGGTGCCTCTCATGTCCATGTATGCCTGAAGGGAAGGAATGGCTTTGCACATCTTTCCTTGCCAAGCAATTGCTTCATCTTGTGTCTAAAGAATAGAAAGAATACCAGAAGGCCACAATAAATTGCTGTGAGGTTGCTCATTTGAGAAGTAATTTCATTTTAATCATAGTTGTATCCATGAAAATGAATCGAGGAGTCAAAGTTGGGAAATCCCTTGAACTGGTGACATTTCCAGAGCTGGGATTCGCAGTTCATCAACAATGGCTGTGTGCATTTCCTCCCTATCCTGCTTTTGGAGAGGTAGTTTTAGGTACAGGCTACCTATCTTAAGGACAGCACTAGTACAGCAATGCCCTGCTTCCAACAGAGGCTCATCCCTTCTGGCACACTCTTGAGAGAGTTTCCCCTGGTCAACCTTTGTGTTGACTTCAGAAGGTGCATATTCTGCTATAGAGCAGCCCTCAAACTGGAAGTTTGAGCAGTGAAGTTTTACTATGAAGCTCGTGTTTAACACACAAATGTTCCTTTCCAATCAAGACAAACAGGAGCCTTACAGTCCAAAGTTGCTCTTGTCCCTACAACTCCTTCATCAAGAATGATGAACAATCCTTTATAAGTACAACTGTCTCCTTAGCTTTCCTAAGCTCCATTTAGCCTTCAGTTGACTTTCATGGTCCTGAAGGAGGCTTTCCTCTGCTGTGCAAATTGGCCATGTTTTCCTACGTTTCTTGGCTATTGTTGTTGGCTATGACTGGTTTGTTAAAGAAATCCATATTCAGCATTTCCCCATCTGCTGCAAGTCAGTTTGGGTGGAAAGTTTGAGAGTGGGTGAAGGAGCAGAAGCAGCCTCCATACAGGCTTCTATGTACATGTAAATATTTGAAAGGTCATTCAGTTACTCATACAGTATGTTCTGCCAAGCTTTGTGCAGAAAGCACCTTTTTTGGTGCCTCCTAATAAATCTGTTGGGTTTGCGCATGTAGCAGCAGGCAGTCCTTTTGCAGCTAAATAATCCATTGTTTGCTTGGGGGTTTTGTTTCCTGAGTAAGTCAGGCCTAGGGACAAAAATGCAATTGCAGATGCTCACAGTGAGCAGGTTCTGACAAACCTGGGGATGGGAAACATGAAAGGGGTAAGATTTTATACGGTGACTGTTGCAGATATATGTGGCTTTCCTGTTGTGGCAAGCTGCTACCTGTCTCTCATGGTTTGCAATGGGTAAGGTCCAGGTCTGAACTGTGGGACAGGGCTCTCCTTTGCCCTCAGAAAGGGTGAATTTGGCTCTGGATGTGAACTGCTCCTGTGGAATGTGCCTCTCTCTCCCGGCCTAACCTGGTCCTGGGTTGGCCTCTGTGTTGGAAGAGGACCAGCACTTACCAGTATCCTCAGTCCTTTGAAGTCCAATGGACATACTCAAATACGTGTGCTGATGATGCAGGAGCCTGGAGACATGTTGATCCAGTGGCACATTGCTGATGCTTGTACCTGCATGTAGGTGCATCCCCCGTGTCTCAGCCAACTCTCAAGCACAACCTCCCAAAGCTGCAGGAACTGTAAGGCAAGAGGCTTCATAGGACACCTCAAAGTTCTTGTGTACCCTACTCTGGAGGCCATGTGGGTCATGGTTTCCTCAGCAATGTGGAGGCAGCTCCAACTGCCTTGCTAAAAGGATTCCTCTCTGGTAACAAGCTATTTATGAGCAATTTACCTAGTCCAAGTTGCTTCTCCAGGCCCCTATATTCAGGAGAGGGAATCATCTCACGTATCTCAGACTGGGCACCCAGGGTGGGATCTAGCTCCAGGTTAGGGAGCAGCATTTTGGTGTTAGATGGAGATATCTTTGGGTGCTGATGGTGGAAGCTGTTAAGAGAAGCAGTGAAGCTGTGGCCCTCAAATCCAAGAGGGGGATGGAGCTGGTCCTTTATGAGTGTCTGCTCTAAGGTGACCTAAACAGCTTCCAGATTCCATTGGTGGGCCAGACCTTCAGGAAATGTATTAGCAAATTAGATACCAGGCACACAAGTAGACACCTAAATTTAAGTGTCCTAATGGGGAGTTTAATCCCATATTTAATTTTCCAAGGCTAGGTAAAGGTGGGAGGGATCACTCCTTTAACCATTCATATGAATAAATTAAACAGAAGTAGTGGTTTATAAATTTATCCCTGTTGGATGACTATTTGGATGAAAATGCTGCCTTACTTTACACCAAAGTCATGTTCTTGCATAGCTTTGTGGGTAAAAGCTAACACAGCAGCTTCCTCTACCCAGCTGAATGAAAACAACAGTTTTTTACCTTTGTGAGCACTTAAATATACTCCAGATTATTATTTTTTATGTCTGAGTAAAGCAGCAGGCATGTAAAGTAATGTATAAAATACAGTAAAGTATATCTAGAATGAGGCTGTATGGGCATCAAGCATAGCAAACCTGATATAAAGTATAATGAAGGAACAAAGCAGGTAACAGGGCAGATATAAATCCCAGTGCAATGAATAAAGCATGTCACATTATGGCGATAAAAGAAGTAGTGAATGGCAAAACACACATCAGCATAGACATAAAGCATAATGAACTGATGGCCAAAACTCACCTTAATGAATAGATTGCTCTTGTCACTCCGAATAAGCAAAGTGATCATTTTCTCTTCTGAGCCGTGAGAGAGCTTCTAACCTGCACAGGACTATGGGGAGGTTTTTTTTTAGTTTTCTTACTCAGAAAATAATAATTTCTGACACTTTTCACTGTTGTCATCAAGTCTAAAATCCTGGCAGGTTGAAAACCTTCCTTGTTGGGCTTAGTGAGGGTCTGCTAAAAGCAGGCATAGGCTGGAGACACAGGAGAAAGACAGGTCAGCATGGCCCTTAGATCCTGGGGGAGTGAGGCTGGGAGTATCACAAACCTCAGCTCTGCTGCTATTGCAATAACCCCATCCACAGCTGCGTCCCCATGGTACTCACTTGCACTTGTTCCCCAAACTACCCCTGATGAAACAGTCAGCTCAAGAAGGTAGAGATAGAAAGCATCATGCGCTTTCTCTGGAATACTGGGGGTTACCTTTGTTTAAAACCACATTTGAAAGTGTTTTTTTAACTCATGGTGATGTATTTCATATGCTATATCGTGACTGTTTCTGAATTCAAAGTTTTACATTTTCACTGCTGTTTAGAGACAACAGGCATACAGGGGAGCAGAGGAATGCAAGTGCTTGCCTCTGGAGAGCACAAAAGAGCCCCCTGTGAGACTCATAGAATGGCTTGTTTTGGAAAGAACCTTAAAGCTCATCTAGCTCCAACCTCCTCCCACAGAGGGTTTAGTGGGGCTGCAGCAGGGTTCAGCTGAATGGACTGGGGCAGAGATGATAACAAAGCACTGGCCTGTAGAACTCACTGGTTGAGGAGTACTTTGGCTTACGAGGACTCTTCATCTCAACCTAAGGCAGGACCCCATGACACAGAGCTCTCATCACAGCTCACATGCAAGTGCAGATATCCATGAGTCTTTGACTTCTGGAAAAAGCTCTATGTGCTCCCCTGCTCCTCCGGGGCTTTCATCTGTGGTCTGGCATGAGGCAGTGAGGATTTAATGAGTGTACGTGTTCTCGCTTCTGTTGCATCCTTGGTACCTGCATCTTAAAACCTCCTTTTGTAAATACATTTGAAAGGCAAGTGCATTCAGTGTAATTAGGAGACTTCAGAAGCAGAAGCCATTTGTCAGCCACTTAACCAAACTCTCCCTTTTTCCTGGCAGCAGATGCCTGAGCCCAACTGGTTTGCAACAGAAATTTGCGGTAGCAGACCCAATGCCAGCCTCTGCCAGAGACGTATTGCTCTGCTGGCATGCAGCACTTCTCTCATTAAGACTCTCACATTGTTGTTTGGCTTTTTCTGAAGTGCAAATACACGAAGCAATGCTGTGGAGGAAGCCAATTAGGAAGGACAGGAGAAACATTTCCCATTGGAGGGGGCCAGACCTAGGACTAAGCAAGATCAGGGCTGCATGGAAACTGGGAGCCTATTACAAGGAAGGTGTTAGAAGTTGTGTGCAGGAAGCTTAAGGACAAGTCAGCTCTGTTGTAGGCTGGTTGTTTCTCTGGGGAAAGCTCCTTAATTTCCTTGTGCTTTGTTTCCTCATCTGTGAAGTCAGCACAGGCTTTTTGGAGTAAAAGCTTTGTCTTCCTAACCCAACCTCTTCCATAATTGTCCTTCTATAGAACAGCGCATGCCTGAAACAATGCTGGAATTAGGCATAAAGATTTAGATAGGGAACATACAGATGTGCTAATAACCTTCAGAACAACGCAGGCAATTTGGCAGCTCTGATTTATTCACAGTGGCTGTCCTACACTCCCATTCAACAGTGCTTTCTTCAAGGAGCAGCACACCTAAACACAGGAAGCATTTTGCTGCTGAGGGTGCAAAGGAGAGCAGCACATGGCTCTTTCCAGCCTCTCCTGCTCTTTCTCTGAAGAAGATGTCTTGATGGGAGATGCTTTCCAATAGCAGCACGCTGTGAATCAAGCTGAAGGACCAACACCCCTCAAACATCATGGGTCCCACATGGGATTGCTTCCAGGAAGGAATCAGGGCAAGGCTCTGCATATAAAATACATGCCCATAACTGTGAAAAAGCCAAGGCTGTGTTCCTCAGAGCAGACCAACTTCCTTCAGCGTTGATCTTTCAGCAACGGTCTGGGTGTCTGAAGAGGCTGGTATGCAGACCACTGAAAGGGGCCACTCAGAATAATGCTGTCAGCCAAATATGCAGTGGCATTCAGGCAGCACAGGTCTATTTGAAGCCAACAGCCCAGCCTGGGCCACACTTTCTATTTGTTTTTACATGTTGTGAACTAAGTTTGGGTATGGTATGCTCGCACAAGCAAGCTTCTGTCTGCCTCTAAAAGGACAGGGGGGATTGCAAAAGGAAAGTACACTTTCCAAGCAAATCAGGTTCAAATTATAAACCAGCTTTTCATATTAGCAGGAAATACTTGATTCCCCTGCACCTTCATTGGGCTGGGTCCACAACATGGCTTTGAGGGGAGGCAAACCCCAAAGAAAGCACATTTCATGCGGAGAAGGTAAAATAAAACCTGTATTTGCAACAGATTTGTAAATGAAAAATGCTTAAATTGATCAGTTTCTAAACCATATATTATTTTTAACCGTGTTTCAAAAAGATGCTCCAGACTTGCAGTGTTCAAGACCAGGTTGAACAGGGCCTTGAGCAACCTGGTCTAGTGGAAGGTGTCCCTGCAAATGGCAGGGGGTTGGAACTGGATGATCTTAATGTCCTTTCCAACCCAAACCAGACTGGGAGTCTATGGTTATTGTGGTGCAATGTAGCCCTAGCTGCCCCTAGGGTCCTGATAGATGCAGGGTTTATCACTTGTGCTGTCTTTAGTGCTTGTCAACAGCTTTGTGCTTTCCCTGCTTCAGAAGAGATTTAAATTTCGTGTTTTACTATGGATCCACCAGTGAATTTTTGCAGCTGGTTTATGTTTTTTATTAGTAGTTAGAAGCTATGTTGAAAAATGTGCTCATCCCACCCCATTTTCAGCCCGAAAAGCATGTGTCATAAAGGCGGCGACCAACAGTGATGTCAGAATTTCACCAGTCATAAGCCACGAGTGATTTGGTTCAAAAGTGACCTGGTTTTGATCAATAGTGTCCCCATAGTTTTGAAGAATTTGAGTCCATCTTCTTCCCTAGGTTGTTATGAGATTGGCTAAAATACAGTGAAATCACCAAACAGTGCAATAAAAGAGGAGAGAATCCATTGTCATCTTCTGTTCAGCTACACTTTGCTCTCATTTTCAGTTTCCCACAAACCCAAGACTGAAAAACACAGTGGCATCCTTAAAGGGAGCAAAAGTAAGGAAGGAGAACCGTGTGACTCCAAAACTTGGGACTTCAGCAATAAACTGTCAGATTTGGTGAGATTCCAAAGAAAGCCATGGGAATATGCAACAGGACCCAACTGCACTGACCCTGCCTTGCTGTGAAATGGCTGTGCTGCAGAGATCCCTGGCTCTGGAAGGGCATCCTGGGCATAAAGGCATGACCAATCTCTTGTGGACAATCTGATTTAAGTCACAAGTTGACCCTGTCTCAGCTGCAGCGTCTCCAGGGGCATTCAGCTGCTTCTGTTTCCTACTATCGCTGCCCAGAACTCCTGACTTTCTGCAAAATCAAACCCCTGTGGAAGTGCAGTGGCATTTGGGAACATCCACTCAGCCAGACTGATGCTTTCCAGCACACTCCTATAACATAGCTGGATGTGTAGCTCTTGGTACAGACTTGGAGGGGCACAGAACATCCAGTTCCTGGCATTGGGGTAGAACTCGTGCATTTAGTTTGATGAGAACAACCAACAAAACTCTCCGCCTAAACACTGCAGGGCTCTGATGTCAGCTGGGAACAATCCTGGAAGCATGGAACTGAGCACATCTGGTAGGCTGAAACCAGGTATGCTGGCACACAAGTCCCCTGAGCTTGTTTGAGTGTGCCCAACTCTCTCCTCACATTTATGTGGCTGCTGAAGAGCCTTCACCCTGCTGTGGCATTCCAGACCTTTCTCAGGAAGCACGGGGTTCATGAGAATGGCCATAAATATGCAGCAAAGAGCAGATTTCAGGGAGTTCAAGCTGGGGTAGACAGTCTGACACCCTGCACAGTGGCTAAGTCACCGTGCTTAGATGTCTCTGGTGCTTCTCTTTTCCAGGAGCTGACAAACATAAATCACATCAGCTGTCTCATGAAACAGGAGCAAATCTGCACATGTCTCAGCCAACAGCCCTTCACCATTCCTCCAGAGCCCAGAGCTGCTCAAGCAGCAGCTGTCAGGAGCAATTCCAAGGAACGGTGCCTTCACTGGCAAGAAACAAACCACTTCAAACTGAGGTGCTTGGATGCTGCTCTGCAAAAACAGCGGGTCAAGTTTAAGGGGAAATTCTTGGCTCCCTGCTTTTGTTTCTGATGATTTTTGTAGGACAAAGCTGTGTCCTGCTGCAAATCTCTCCTCTCCCCCTATACCTCACTTGCTGGACTCCACTTGCGCAAAGCAGCGTTTGTGCTTATATTTGCCATCTAGAATATGCAAGCAGTTAAAGATCTGTTAGAAAAGCACCACGATTTTGCTTGCTTTATTATTGAGAAATCAAAGCCCTCATGTGACTTTATAGATGACTTAACACATAGACCAGGAAGGAAGTGGAGCTGAACTACTCGCTTCGCTTTTCTGTGGGGCGGTTGCTGCACGTTCAACCTCCTTAACTCACAGCTGTGCAGAAGGAGCAGAAAATGAGTGTCCAAACGACCACCGAGCCCCCCAGATGTTGCTTCTTCAACATCCAGACAGCAACAGTGGCTCTAGGGATCTTCCACATGGTAAGTTATGGGACTGAAAGGGGGGATAGGAAGAGGGAGACAAGAGAAGAGAGGCGGAGGTGTGAGCTTTGCAGAGAGTGTCATCGTTGCAGAGGCACAAGGTTTCCTGGCTGTTGACTTTTCTGTGTTCCCAAAAGAGAAAACACGACAATTCCGGAGGGATGGGCAAAAGAAGTGCAGGAAAGGGGGAGCAGGAAGACATTCATTGTACTGGTAGGGCTTTTCAATTACTTTTTCCCTGGCTGTATCAACTGGAGCTCATAGAAATTCACTTTGCTTCCTGTTTTTCCCTTGCAGCTAAATGCAACAGCTCTTACACATGCAGGGGTTGTGTAGCATCACCAGCGCTCAGTGTGGCTCCCTGGACCTGTTGTTTCAAAACTGGGCAGCACATTGGCAATGGGTGAACTGACATTAGGAATCACTGCAGGGAGGAGGGATTTGGGCTCCAGGCAAGCAAAGGGTGGGTCGACAAAGCTGCCTTGTTTCCCTCTCTCTGTCCAATTGGACTCTGTATGCACCATTTTGGTTTCCCTTCAGAGCTGTGGCTGTGTTCAGGCAGCTGGTGTAACCACTCTGAGGTGGCACAGATGGCATCAAGCAGAGGCAGAAGAGCATGAGGGACGTTTCTTCCACACCACCTGGTTGCTTTCTGGTATCTTTAAGTCACACTGAGAGTGTGGTTTCTCACACAGCAGAGGCACTTAAAATAACCCCATGTGTTGCACTCTGTGCAGGGTTGCAAGGCTGCAGGATGATAACGTTAACAGAGGCTCCCAATCCACTCCTTGTACAGAGGAGGAGCCACAGCCTGCAAATACATGCTGAGCATGGCAGCTGTAACAACCATGCCATGCACGGCAAGGACATGCCATGGTCTCCCTGCAGCACCAGTCTGATTTCTGGGGCAGCAGGAGCAATCCAAGCTCTCCCAAGTCCTTGTTGCACATAGCCCCCACCTCACTCACACAAAGCCGAGGCATCCTGGTTTAATGGGTTTGGATTCCATGATGCCATGCCTGAAGATTCAGCTCAGGGAATTAAAAGCAAAGAAATCTGGAGATCAGCTGGTTGCTTCTGGGGGGTGGTAAGATAAAGGGAAAGCATTCCCTGAATGATAGGAGTTGATGAACACACCAGGAATCAATAGCACTGAGGTGCTGGAGGCGGTGACCAAGGCAGATGGCTGTGCTTGGGTGCAATGCAGCCTCTCTGCACCTCCAAGGTTTGGGGCAGGAAATGGTCCTATGCCAGCTCACAGTAGGAGAGCAGAGAAACATGGGTCTGCACTGCATCTTCATGCAATATAACCACACCATCTTTGCCTCGGCATTACCTGAAAGCCAGGCACTGCAGTAGCATTTCCATGCCAAGTTTCAATCATCTAGGGACCTCAAAGGTACTCTAAGGTTGGTTAAAAGAATCATGCAATTTTATAGACTTTTTTGCCTCTTGCTTTTTGAGCATCTAGATTACACCCTAGGCAGGCTAGACCTCCTTTGCCACAAGCTCAAATCTTACCATCCAAATGCTTTAAAGAAAGAGAAATTGCTGCATTTCTTGCACATTCTTATGACCCCAAGACACAGAAACCCAATCAGATCAAAGCTGATTTCCGCACAAGCACAGGCAATTCCTGACAACCAATTAAACATACAGCTGTCACAGAGGGATGCTCATGAACTGCTCAGAAATGGAACCCTGGGAGGAATTATTGCTAAGATCTGAAGAGGAGCTGACAAAATGAAAGGGCTGTGCAAAGGTGGGAAACACAAGACAGGGAGCTACAACGCCTTGTCTCTAGGGAGCTATGAGCACACAATGAGATGTGAGCGATATATTATCAGTGGTGAAACAGAAGGACAGAGAATGATTATGTCTCTTCCTAGCTGGGGGGGTGGATCATAAACCACCTCTTTTGTCTTTCTCAGAAGACAGTAAATGCTTTGAACTGAGGCACATTTTTCTCCCACCATGATGACACTGACAACAGAGATTCCTGATTTGCGCCAGGGTGTGATGGAGGAGAAGGAGACACCATCATTCAGTGCTGGTGGCCAGCAGGGAATACTTGATTATCAGTGACATCACAGGAAAGATGTGTTATTTAAGGGTTTGTGGGTCTGTGGAAGGCACCAGATGAGTGTTAAACAGCAAAAGGCAGAGCGCCTTGGAGTGAGCCTGCACAGTGCTCACTGGGAAGAGTGCAGAAGAGGTTCAAAGGTCCACTGAGGGTGGGCAAGAGAAGCTGCTTGTCTCTGCCATACGGCAAAGGCAGAAGTCATAGGACAGATGTCCTGAGTCAGCCCCGATGTCCAGCAGCCTCACAGCCTGTCTCCAACAGCAGCCAGCAGCAGCCTCTCAGAGAATAAGATACAGGAAGGAGTTACCAAATGATCCCTGCCCTGTGCATCCTCTGCAGTCAGAACTTCTTGAGCTGCAGGTTACATGAAAACTCCTATGTTTGTTGTGTTTAATAACCTCCAGCTCCCTTCTGCTCACGTTTCCTTTTTAAACATTTATTTTCATGTTTGGCAAATTCTAGTGCAACATCTCTGTGGGATTCTTTTACGCAGAACCCCCTGGAAAACAGATTAATTTTTGGAGAAGGTTGTCTTCTCTTCCTTAAGAGATGACAGCAACCACTTTTTTCCCTACCTCTTCTCCACCTTTTTGGTCATGTAGCTGCAACTGGACAGGGGCAGCGAAAAGAAAAGGGGATTTATAACTTGGCAGTGACTTGGGTGATTTGTTATATCAATACTGTTGGTTTGTATCAGTATAAGTTATTGCTGTGCGTCCTAGGGATGAATCATAGTGATGCTGGGTGATGGTAATACCATCAAACAGAAACACTCGGGCTTTGCGGCGATGTCTTGTTCTCCTATAAATTAGATTTGTCTCACTGCTTATCTCTCCATAGACAGTTGAAGTAAACCGGGGGCATTCTCAAAGAGGGAAGGCGAAGGAGGTGAATGAGCAGGAGACAGAGTTGTGTGCTTAGCAAAGCTTCACTGGGTGTTGTGAGGTGACTTCAAAGAAAGTATAGGGGAACTTGTCTTTCTGCTTATCAGCTCCTCCCAGGCATGAAGAGACCTCAAGTTATTTGACATTAGCTTCAAGAAATAGGCTGCCAAGTTGCTTCTGTGCATACAGAATGGGTGGAAAACCTGCAATTCATTTGCTACCAGTCCTTGATTCGAGCCAAAGGAGGTCTGAGAAAGCAGTCTCATCTCTGGGACGTTCCTCAGGTCCAGTCCTCACCTGCGGATGTGACTTGTGTTGTAACAGAGCTGCAATGCATTGTGCTTTCACCAGGCTGTGACTGGCTCAGGATGTTCAGAAGACCTCGTGCTGCTCCCTCATCCTCCTGGAGCATCTCTGTGGCACAAACAAGGCAGGGAAAAGCAGGCAGCAGGCAGGAAAAGATAAAATGTTTTGAAAGGAAACCAACTGGGAGCTAAAAGCACTCCTCACTTCATCCTACCCTGCCACAACAACCACTTGTAAATTAAAATAAGCTCCCAAAGTACCAGCATTTTTATGTGGTGCTATTTGCCCGCAGAGTGCTGGTGTCACCTGTTAGCTTGGACCGTTGTCAGAAACCTTCACAGCACCCCAATGCACCGCCAGAGCAGCGCATCACTGTCCCAAATTGCCCTGTTCTGTGTGGTTTCAAGCTCTTCTTGCGGAGCAAAAAGGAAGTAGGAGCAGCAGAAGTGCCAAGGCCATGTGTATGAAGAGAAATCATTTGGATTAATCAAGCTGCATGTATTTCAGAAAGTAAAAAGCACATGAGAATCACTAAGAGCAATCTAACCCTACTGCAGCTGCAGCAGAACTGTTCACCAGGGAATGGGGGCTGATGCATCATACTGGTAAGATTCTGCTTTGCAAGACACCTCTAATGCAGCAGCCTTGATTTAACGACTACCTCAGTCCTACATTATGTTCTGGTGTTGCAGATCTTTTACCATTAAATGTGAAACACTCATTTTAAATAGAGGCAGCAAGATGAGAGGTGTCCTCCAAAAGCTGTGGCTCTAGGAGATAAAATAAGGGCTGGCTGGTGGAGGGGCACAGAGCACTGGGAGGTAAATTTTCCTGTTCTAAGCCTTCCTCTCTCCTGTCGTGACATAGCAATAAGAAAGGGAAGTGGGTGCTTGTCTGAGCAGTCCTGCCTCTGACATAGGAACCCTTCAGTTTCTTCTGGAGCTGAAGGGTGAATCTTGAGTGAGAATTTACACAGCCTTGCAGAGCAAGGAGTGCTGAGCAGACAGCACATCAATCTTCCTCTGCCTTCTTCCCAAGCTGAGGTGAGCAGCCCACTGCAGAGGTTTCATCACCTTGCATGTCTGTTCTCTGCAGGAATAAATGAGATTGTCACATGCCAGGCAGCAATATGTCAAAGGCAAAGGCAGGCGATGGAGATGTCCTTATGGGGCACTTGTGATAGAGAGCCAAGGGAAAGGCCCGGAGATCATTGTCTATTTTATCTTGTTGCAATTCAGTGGCTTAATCTTTCTAGGCAAAACCTCTTTCATACAGAAAGGTTAAAGCCCAGCTCTCACTCTAAAAACCTTCTCCTTAACTTTCAGTTTGGGCTCGGGTTCTCTATCTGATGTGTACTTATTCCATGTGTCTGCAGAGGGTCCATGTGTGTGGCTCATTTCAACACCTTCAAGGAAACCACAGCCTCTTTTACTCCACTGTTCCCCTCTTTGATATGACATTAGAGATGGTTCTCAATACTGAAGTTTAGCCTCTGGCTCTGCTCTGGCCATAAATCTAGATGAGAGTATTTGAGATCTGATTCCCTGTTTTAACTCCCTTGTGTTTCAGGAACGAAACTGATGTTTAGGGCTCACATCATCCATTTTGCTCAGGTCTCTATTTACTAGAAGCCTGAAAAAGCAATTTCTTCCTGTATTTTCCATGTTGCAAATTAAGGGATTTGAACAAAAGAGCCACAAGGGAAGTGAAAGCTCCTTGGGAGCATGTGCATGAAATCTCAGATGAGTTAGGGCACTTGAAATCAGCATGTGATCTCCATGTGCAGTTAGTTAAGAGATCCTTCACGCCCAAGGGAGGTCCATCATGTGTAAGGAAACTTCAGATCAATACAATTTCATCCTTGACAAGTTTCAGTGCTTCCATGGGACTTTAAATGCTGTTACATTAAACTGAATCGCCTGTAACTTTCTTGTGTCCCCATGTAATGAGATCTAGAGATTGCCAAGTTTGTTTACTGCATGGCAAATAAATGAAAAACAAAAGCTGTGTGTCTCTTGTAGCTGTTGAACAACTCGATACCAGTGGCCAGGAGGAAGCATGGCACATCCTTTCTTCCAACTCACACTCTAGGCAGTATTTAGTGTTCAAAGGGAAGGCTCATGGTGGGACACAGGGTCCCCAGTCCCCACTGCAGCAAGAGTGTGGCTTGGTGGATGATCACTCTCGAAGCAAAGGGCTCTGAGGGATGTGCAACAGCTCTTTTGAAGCTGTACTGGCAGCTTGTGGCACAGAAGGTTCATCAATGCTGTGTCAAAACCAGTTTCTAGGTCTTCTGCATCTAACAGAGACAGTGGGAGAGCCTGCATTCAGTTGCTGTCTTTACTGCAGCCTCAGCCATGCTTCCCCATTTCTGGAGCAATGCAAAGCCTTCCTTTCCAAGCCTCTCTGTTTTTTGTTTGCATGCACTGTCAGCCTTAGCAAATCTGACTCTACATTACTCCCGCCTGATCTCTGTGTGGATCTCACATGGCATTTATATCCAGAGACAAAAGCCATTCTCTCTTCTGTTCACTTCTCAGTTAGGTTTGCCTCATCTCCTTGCAGGTGCTGGTTTTGTGCTGTTTCCCACACAGAAAGAGTGCAAACACAAGCACAGATCACAACCGGTACAGTTCCTGCCTGCCTGCATCACTTCTTTAAGCAGTTGTTGAAATGAAAAGCTGATGTAGCTATTGTGGGAAAGTTGCTTCAGCTCCACGGTACCTGCACTTGTGTTGATCTCAGTGGCAGATAGAAACTTGCCTCCTGCATCAGTGTGGGGTTCGGGTGACTCACAAACAGAGGTGATGCAGTCCAGATAAAATGGCTTTTCTCATTCATCTCTTCACAACAACCTCTTGTATGTTGATGGTACTTCTGTTGATGGCTCCTGTCCCTGGTAACCTGCAGAAAGGGCTCTCCCAGGGCTGGACCTCGTGTTGATGAAGACATGGGCCCCTTGAAGTGAGTCCAGAAGAAGTCCTGGAGATGCTGCAAGGGCTGGAGCAGCTCTGCTCTGGAGCCAGGCTGGTTCAGCCTGAAGAAGAGAAGGCTCCTGAAGGGGAGACCTTAAGGCAGCTCCCAGTGCTAGGGCTGAGACCACAGCTCTATCTCACTCCATCTCACAGCATGGAGTGAACACTGCAGTCTGGAGTTTGATTGTCCAAATCAGAAACTTGGAGGAAATTATTGTGGCTCAATGTGGAAAAAAAGCACATTGCAGATAGTTCTCAAATAAAGGAAAGAAGGGGAATTATATTTTTGTCAATGCATAGCTAACCTTAGACAGATCCTCATTCTTTGTGTCTCATTTTACACTTTAAAATACTAATGTTGCATTTAGCTCAATTCTGAAGCAAAATGCATGTTCAAAATGTAAATCCAGGACTTTCTGGATATGAAATGTTGAAGTAAAACTCATTAACTCTGTATTTTCTCCTTCAGAAGCTGGCAGAAAAAGACATCTAAACCAAACCATTCATAACCTCTAACTTTTGCCTCAATATTTTCTTGTACGGGATTTGAAACCCTTCATGCCCTCCCCATCCTGCATTTAAGACCATGTGACCACTGCATGCTTTCTGGAAGCAAATCTGATGATAGGAAGTTGGCTCAAGGCCCACTGAATTGTGTCTTTTGCTTTTGTTCTCCTAGGTTATGAGTGTTTTGCTGCTGATTGAGTACTCCCTGGAGGTGGCGAGTGGAAAAGGCTTTTGCAAAGACCTGGACAAGGATTACTACAGAATTGGTAGGTCACTAGGATGCTGGCAAGCAGCAAGGGTCCATGGGGTTGAGAGGGAGCCCAAGGTCCTGCATTGGTCCCTCTTTCTTTATCATCAAAGAAAATTGGAAACTGGTATTTACAACAGATGGGCAAAAGTTCAGACCTAGAGACAAAATTTAGGCTCTAAAGGTGTGTATTTTGTTTTAGGCTTTGGCTGTGCTGGCTTTTTGGAGACCAATGTGGAGCTCAGAGAATTTGTCTTTCACTCAGTGGGTCAAGCCCTGACCCCAAACTTTCCAACGCCCTCATACTCCTTCAGCTTCCCACTTCCTCTGCGATATACTTTGCATTAATCTGACAATCTTCGGTTTCCCTTCTCTTTCTTTTCACCACCTGTAGATCATTTAAGCCTTACACACACTGATGACTTCCTTCACATATTAGGCATTTTCCAGCAAAACACTGAAGTTTCTGACCAGCTCCTCAATGGACCAACTCTGACCGAGAGTCCTGAAGTGAGGAGAAATCACAGCCCCACACTACATCCCATAGCTGAATGGGCTACCTGATATTGCCACTGCCCTGCCCTACATGCCATAGAGTCATCCTCTAACCCATCATGCCATGCAGGGGTCCCCCATCTCACAGCTGAAGGCACTTCAGAGAACCCCACCAACCCACCTCTTTTTCCCCTCTGTCCCTTCTGCTCCTATCCCAGATTTTCCCAAAACCTGGTGTTTTTGCAGAACATTGCTTTTCTGAATGAAGCAACCAGGCTGTTTCATAGCCCATAAAGAGTCACATTCTTCATGGTTGATTGAATTCCTATGGCTTGAGCTTGGAAGGATCTAGCTTAGCTTTCATTGACCTGGCAGATATCTCACATGGGATGCTGTTTAAAATAACATAACTCCCAAAAACCTCAAACATTACTTAAGCAGGCTGATTCTGTGTGAAGCTGTTTGGAAGCAACAAACAGAGGGTATTTCTCCCTTTTCTGAGCCCCGTTTTGATGTAAAACCACAAGTTGGGACAGCCCTTCTCTGCTGCGTGCAGAAAGGCGGAAACCAGGCTCCCACACCCTGCATTGTCTCTTCCCTGCAGAGAAGGTTCATAGTCAGAGAAAAATGCAACTCACAGCAGCAAGGACTTGCCTGTTCCCTGTTTTCTCAGTGTGTCTTTCCCTAGGCTTTAAGGATGCACAAAGAGACCTTCTGTAAGTGGAGGAAAAGGAAACCAAGCACAGCAGATCTCACTTGTCCCCTGGGTAGGATTTGACATAGCAGAAAGAACCAAACCAGGCACTGTCTGGGTGACATTATTGTGAAGAGATGGGTTCACATCCTTCAAAAGAGCCCAGCTGGGTTTTAGGAGGCACCACTGCGATCCACCAAGGCTGTTTCAAAAGGCATCAACAGTGAGCAGAAAATGGAAATCTGGGTGAGTCCTGCTAATAGGACACCCAGCAAGGGTCTGCTGTCATCCTTCACATGGGACATTGCTTCCAAAGCATTCCAGACTGGGGGGGTTGGAAGCTACTTTGCTTCTGTGTCCCACAGAGGTCCTTCTACAGCTGTGGCTCAACTCAGCACCCAGTGTAGATTTGCATGATGGCTGCTTTGGAAAATGCTTTCTATGGAGCATTCCCATTAGGGCAACATGCAATACACAAACAGGCTCTAGAACCTGTCTGTTTTCTGGGTGTCTGGAATCATAACAACATAGAAGAATCCACTTTTCCATTCCTGTAAAATACATTTCTAGTTTGAATTTTACAGATGAAAACTGAAGAACATGATTCGAATGTGACCTTGAGGTCTTCCTCCCTTCCTTTGGGGTTGGCTTTTTGGCCATGGGCATAGCTGGAAGCAGTTTTCCCTGGTGGTGGAGTCTGCACATGCATTCTGACTAATGCACAAATGTGAACTGCTGAAAACCAGCCATTACATTTGCAAGTCAGTCTACTTGCCTACAGAAGCAGTTATGTAAAAATGACAATTGTCTTCCATCATCTTTTTTTGCAGAACCATCATCCAAGGGCAATGATTTTTACTTTTCTTCAAGTATCTGAGTTAAATCTTCCTTAAACTAAAAAGAAACTGAATTGTTGAGACCTCTTTTTCACATCATTTCCACACAAAGCCATTATACGCTTTCTAAGCAAGATGTGCCTTCCTGTGAATGTGGAAGGCTCTCTTTAAGAAGAAAACTGTTGGGAATGAAATTGGCCTCATTTTTAACACCCCCTCCCCCTCTTCCCACACATTCAAAATGACAGGTCTTCCCCCTCCCCCTCTTCCATTGCCTCCTACACAACACAGCACATTTTCTAATGAAATCCCCAGCACTTCCACTTGGCTTCTCTTCCCAAGCATCTCAAAAGGAGATTGCGTTTTCTGATTATAGTTGGAATAAGCACAGTGCAACCCTTCTATTTCCAGCAACTAGCAGGGAAGCAATACAGCAAATCAGTAGAAAAAGTTCAATTTGACTTCAAAACCCAGATGGATGAGTTGGAGAACAATTCGGGGAGAGGTTCTGTCGATGCCCTCAGCATCTGCTGCTCTATTTGTAGATCCTGCCAGATTAAAGCACCTCTCAGAATATAGAATGCTAACTCTGTAATCATGGCCCAAGAACATAAATAAGACAAGGTTTATGGGAAAATGCTTTGCACGTGATACAGTAGGGAAAAAATACATGTAGGAGTTCTCTATAAGGAATCAGAGCTCCCTCAAGATTTCTCAGCAGTAAGTTTTGCTGCCTTAAAAAGAGGGTATGGGATGCACCTCAATTTCCACAGGTATGGTCAGGGATGGGAAGGAGAATTGGGACTGTAGGGTTCTGTGATTGCTAGGGTAATGGGAAGGGTGTCTGGAAGAGCAGAAGAGGGATGCTCTGCCCCTTGCAGCCTGTTATTCCTCATGTCTTGCCTTACAAGATGCTGTAGGCAGCAAAGGACTGAGAACGCTCCTCTGAAATCTGCCTCCAAATGAAAGTTGACCAAGAAATTAACATAAGGCCTGCTGAAAAAGCCGGATTAAAATGGAAAGATGACCCACATTCTTCTTTCTCTCTGGAAGCCTTGAAGATGACTTACCCACCCCTTGTAGGGTCAATGCCAAGGTGTTGGCTGATCTGAAGTCGATCTGAATTTATTGCCTAACTGCTATTTAAGAAATAACACAAGATTAGTTTGGCCAGGCAGAGAGAGCAGGAGACAGACTCTACTACATAGTAATCGGAGGCATTCTGTTGCAACTTGAAAGAATCCAGTTCACATCTCTATGCTGTACCTCCTGACAACAGGAATTTGGATGAGCATTTGCCATGCAGCCTCCATTTCCAGTCTATTAGAAATCCCATCCTGAGAAGCTGAGAAGTCTTCCTAGCCAAAGTCTTCTTGGCAGTGCTTCATTCCTAAAGCCCATGAGCTTTGACAGACTAGTTTTTCCTGCTGAAAAAATAAACCCCAAAAGCAACCCCCCAAGTCACACTTCAAGTAACACCTCCTTACCAGTTCTAAGCTGCTAACATGAATGGGTTTCTGCCTTGAAAACATTACACCCCCCTGCTTGCTGTAGGTCAGATCTTTAGGACGTCTTCAATTCATGCCTATGTACAATGCCAATCACTTCTGTTTCTCATTAAGGACTAGAAAAATGGACAAAGTACAACTGGAAGAGTTGTTCCAATTTCTGCCCAGCCAGCCAAGAACAACACTTCAGTTATGCCCGAAGACCTGTGTGCACAGCATATACCATATCCTATGCATACCATTGCCTATGCAAAGGATACTGCCTCCTTCTCTGCTGAAAACCAAACCTGGTTGAAGGGACTGGTCCTGCCCAGCCTTTGAATGCAGCTGTCCAGAAATAACTCCCTGAAGCTTATCAGCAGTACTGAATCAGACACTGCCATGCTTGACAATCTGTGAATGCAACTGTTATACCGCAGCTTTATGAGCCCTGTTTGTATTTCCCATGCCAGTTTATTGGGCTATAAAACAGAAAAGGTTTCTTTGCATTCATGAGAAATATTAGGACTCATTCAGTGTCTCCTGGCTGCATTCAGGGTACAAACCCTGGTGTGAAGTTAATAACAAATAGACATTTGGCAAATAAATGCTCTCTTCCAGTTGGATGGGTCTACTTGCTAGCATTGTAAGTATCTAGTGCAGCTCTGTGGAGCCTCTGTCATATGCCCCTATTCTGGTTATACCACCTCACCAAGGAAAATGGCATTTACTTCACAGCACATCTATATTCCTGCTCATTAAATTCCCTAGGGTCTCTGGAAGACTCAGGTGGTCTCAGAGGAACTGAATAAGGAAAAGTCTAAGAACCAGCAGCTTTATTTGTTGCTGCTGTTAATTCCTATAAGCTTTTGGGAAAAGGTGCACCTCAAAGGGTGCTACATCTCACCACACACTGCCAGGAGTAAAGTACCACTGCCAGCATGGAGGTGGCTGTGGAACAGAACTGTTCTCGTAGGTAGGACATCCTAGGGCTATGAGAGGGAAACAGGCTTTGTGAGGAGCAACATTTCCTCCCTGCCTGATTCTGTAATCACTGAGCAAAGGTATGGTGGATCCCTGGAGATCTCCAGTCCAACCTCCTCCTTGAAACAGGGCTGACTGCAAAATTGGGGCACTTTGCCCAGGGCTTTGGCCAGTAGAGGTTTGCAGATTCCTCCCCATTGGAATTCCACAACCTCTCTGCGTTCCTGCTCAAGACCGCATCACTTACTGTTTTTCCTTCCATCTATGCCAAATTTCCTTTATTCTAACAATTGCCTCTTATCCTGAAATCAGGAGCTGAAACACTTTATACAAACACAAACACTGTTATTCTCTGAATACTCTGGTACTTTTTAAGGTGCTCTAAAAGAAGAGGCACCCGGGTGGATGTGCAGGAAGAACAGAGAGGAAACCAGTAGAATGATACCCCTGTGTTTGAGACTATACACGTGCTCAAGCTTGGTTCCATATTCCTAAATTTTGCTATTCTTTGGGGTTTTTAAGTCCAAAAAAGAGAAACATTTGTCCTACAATGGCCAACTATGAAGGGAAATACTGAAGGGACTTAGAAATTAAGTTCTTATATATTTGGACTACAGATGCTGGGCATGGAAAGAGCCTGTTAGTCACATTAATAGAGTCTCTAGGGTCTTCTGGGGCCTCCCACTTCGGGGATCACTGCTGGTTCTTGAAGCTTTCTTGCCACTCTGCCAGCCCTTGAAACGTATGCGTTTGGCCTCTATAACATGCACTGCATTCCCATCTCATGGAGGCTTTGCACAAGGAGCCAGAAGGTACCACTATGGAAGTGGGTCCCTCCTTTAGCCCATCTGCTCCCATGAACCAAGAAGTCATTATGTTTCAGTGAAGTCTTCAATTACTGAGACCAAATCCATTGGTACTAAAACATCCCTGGAACAATGAGATCTGCTGCCAACAGAAGGGCTGACTGTGACTGCTGTGAACAAATAGGAGGCAGAGAGCATGGAAAGTTGCTTGCTCTTGGTTTTCCTTTTCTCCCCATCCCTTTGTGTCTGGAGAGTTGTTGGCCTCTGTTTCTTTGTTAGTTTGGTTGGGGGGGGTTAATGTAGGTTCTGCTTGGACATTTCAGCTGGATTCTGCTGCAATTAGTCTGCAGAAGCAATAGGCAGTTGCCCTATTAATTAGCAAACCTGCATAGAGAACTGGAGAGCATGTAGGAAGAGGCAGAGAAACACAGCTGCATTGAATTGGAGGAAACACTGTGCTCAAGAGATAAATCCTCTCATGGGCAAGCGTTTTCTAGTTGGTTCTGGGAGGAAAAGCAGGGAAAATGACTTTAGGCAGTTTGGGGTTTAATGGGAGTGTTTCCCTTTGTAGCAGTTCCTACAAAGGCTGAGTCTGTCTTTGTTAAGCCCTGGGCTTGTTTTGAGTTATTAACTTTGGGATTTTGTGATCCAGATCTCAGCCTTGCCTCTACCCTCCTGCTTCTGAAAGGTGGGTTTGGTTTTCTGCCTTGAAACAGGCTCTTTCCATGACCCTCACGAGCTGCAAAGCTATCAGCATCCTCTTCTGCCATAAAGCCCTACATCTGTTCCCCTCTCTGTCCTCATTCAGGTGTTGATGGATTTGGGTTTTCTTTCTTTCCTGTGGCCTAAGACTTCTTCCACTCCTGCATTTCAGTTCTCATTATTTTGTGGTAAATGGACCCTGTATTTGTGGGGGTTATTTTGTAGTCTCTTTTTTCCTGATGTAGGTAAAGTGTTGGGTGCTTTAAGTCATTCTTGAATATCTGATACCTCCATGTGCAGCAACTCGTGCAGTGCTGCTCCCTCTCTTGAGATAAGCTGCTCTCTAACCTCTTTGAGTGACGCAGCCTCCTCAAAGGGGTTTTCCCTTGAGCTCTGGAAAGGAAGAGGCTTCTTGTGCTCACTCAAAGCTGGGGAAATGGAGGGGCCTTTTCATGGGGAAAAATGGGCCATATGGAGCAGTGAAGGATATCAGAGCAGCTGGAATATAGCAGGGACCCAAAAGTCTAAAGCACAATTTATGAGAGCAAATGAAAGGGGTAATGGCCAAAATAGGCACTAGATTTATTTAATAGCCATGGGATAAACTGGCAGGGAAGCAGAATAAGCCAATAATCAAATACTTCTGATCTTTGAGAAATGTACCTATGGAAGACATCAGTTGCCTTAAAAAACAGAAAAGCTAAAAAATTTGGCTCATTTTCTAAGAAAGTTGTACTTTTTATTCAGGAACTTGGGAGTTGGAGACCCCCAACTTGCTATTTTAAGCTCAGGTGAAGCAATACGAAATAGATTGGAGAGTGAGGAGGCACTGCGGCAGACTATGTTGAGCAGAGGCAGATAGAGAAAATAGTACTGTTTTGCCATTGGATTGAGTTGCCCCGTTTTTTTTAAGCAGCAAACCGGCTTCACAAAGCTCCTCATGCTGTCTAGACCCTTACAAAGACCAAATGTGTACGTATACCACGCAGTGCATGCAAGGCTTTGCTAGTCATCATCAGGGAAGTCTGCAATACTAAGGGGAAAACGTCTGCTGGGAGCTCCTCAGGAGGAAGCTTGGGCTACAGGATCTAGTGGAAGATGTCCTTATACATGGCAGAGGGGTTGGAGCTAGAGGAGCTTTAAGGTCCCTTCCAACACAAACCGTTCTATGATTCTATATGCATTCACGCTTTAGCTCTTCCTTAGGGGTATAATTGTCATAATAAGCGTTTAGTAATGTGGTAATTACTTTTATTGCTTTTAGCTGATGTTGTCACCAGTTTCCTGTTGATCATCATGCTGTTTGTTATCAGCTTCAACCTCCTCCTTGGGGTGGTGAAGGTATGTTCTCCACAACGGCATTTAGCTCCTGGCTGAGGCTTCTTTGAGTGAGGAGGTGTTAAGAGGAGGGGACTAGAGGATGCTCACTGGAAATGCTGAAGAATGATCAGAAAAGCAGGCAATATCTGCTCTCTTATTGAGGGGAAAGGCAGCTGGTTTGCAGTCTCAGGCTTCTCTACAAGGCTGCTAACTGCCAGATTTACCAAATCTTCCATAAGACTATTTTTCATATTAAGGAATGGAAATGTTATGATTTCAAAGTGATGTTTTATTGCCTCATTTCCTTGCTGTCAGGGTCCAAGTCGGATCCTTCAGGAGCACTCTAACTCCCCTATTGCACTGGGGATTCATTCCACATGTCACAAGAAGAAGTAAGCCTGCATTGGTGTAGGAACCCAGCCTTCTCTGTCACAGTAACCTTTGGGGACAGCTGATGGATCAATTGCTAATGTCATATAGTGAAAATTCACATAAACTCTCCAATGGGATTAAAAAATTCAGTGTTGGTGGCCTTCATTTTTTTCCTAATCCTTTGCCACCACAGTATGTGGGATTAAATGCAGAATTGGAGGAAACTTTATTTTTGGAGTACCTTAATATATATGTCCTTTCACTTATTGATAGCTGGTCTCATTCTCCCATTCAGAATAGAAATAACTGGCATTGCTTTTGTTTCTCAGAAGAGGGAACGTCTCCTGATCCCATTCCTTGCTCTACAAGTCATGGACTTTCTCCTCAGCCTCTTAACAATGTTCAGTTCCTACATACAAGTCCCTGCAGTAATTTCTGTGTCCTCCCTTAGCCACACGGTAGGTGATAGCTCCCTTCTGGGGTGGTTTTCCTCTGTTCTCTATTAAATGGAAGGTTCATTATCTTGGGCATGGTTCTTCATGGCGAGGTAGTTGCTATACTGGCTGGAGGCGGGATTCAGTCCTTGGAAAACTAAAGAAAACTAAGGACAGCTGGGACATTGTTCAGTTTCCTACATCTGGGAATCTTCCTGTTGGTTTTATTGTCTGTCTCATGGCTTTGGGAAGGTCATTCTAGGTGTGCCCATGCTAAGGGCTTGCTGAAGATAAGCAGGGGTTATCACTACCCAGCTAGAGGCTTCTTCTGTGGAGCTTGTGTAAATCAGCCCACCAAGATGGTTTGCTCATCTTTTTGGGTAGTGAATTAAATAGCTCAGGCTCAATGTGAACAAAGCACAGGCCCCATGTAATATGTGGAGCATCTACAGAAGCGTCACTATCTCTTAGTGATAACCAAATTGCTGCTCCTTTCTTGCAGCAGGGATATTCGAAGATCCCTTTCCTGGCTCTGCAGCTGCTGGACTTCTGCCTGAGTATTCTCACTCTCTGCAGCTCTTACATGGAGGTCCCCACCTATCTCAGCCTCAAGTCTTCAGACAATGGGGTAGGTTATGAGTAAGCTCATCTGGTTTTCCATGCTGAGAACTCCTATGAAGCTCCTTTCAGTGGCTGTGAAGACAGAGTAAACTTTCTCTGATGTATAAGGTATACACAGAACTGCTCTGTTTGATGATAAAAGAGGAGTTTTCTGCATATTCTCACCAACACTGTGTTCTTGACTGACAGCTTGCTTATGCCCGTGTTTCTTAAAAGTACACCTTGTTTTTCTCTTTAGAATCTTATGGATGCAAATTGCAGAGCAAAATGATTTGGATGGAGCCTGCACGCAAGCATTGAAAATGCATAAATGTTCATCTTTATTAAACAGTCCTACTTTGAGTTCTCATTTAAATAGTCTCCTGAAAACCTTTGCCAAAGGAGTGTGAACAGCAGGAGACAAAAAATATACCTGCTTTTTCCAATGAGGAAAAGAAGGTGGCCTGGCCCACCTCTCTGAGAGGCAGGCTGAGAAACCTGCTGAGATCTCCACCACCTTGTGTAGCCCTGGTAGAAGGAATAAGCATTTATTACTGAGTCTCTCTCCCTCTTTTCACAGGGCTTATTGCCAACTGTGGAGAAGTTACCAACAGAGGAATACGCCAAAGTCATGGTCACCTTCACCATTGCGTTCATTGCTGTCCTCTTCCTGAAGGTAAATGGATTCAGGGTCCGGTGAGGCTGAAATAAAGCTCTCTTGCCTGGGGAATAGGAAGAATTGGTCCTCTCTCTTAAATCTGCCAGGTCATTGGAAAGCCTTGTTGGTTGCTCCCTGGGTATAATAGGCCTCAGCGTATTATCTGAGGCAGGTCTAATATTCAAATCACTGGTTTTATGCTTCTGCAGATGCAAGTTCCCATCCATTCATCACTAAAAGGATGTTTGAAAACAAATATAAGAAACTCTTCTGCTACCATGTGCCAAAATAAATTAGATCATTAAGCAGCAGGTTAGATCTTCCACTTGGATAAGTCACTGCTTCCACATTGATGTAAGCAGTTATGCACACCGATGCCCTGAAATTTAATTAAAACCCACGAGCTGCTGACTTCTGCTTACATCTCTGCAAATTCCACTGGTGAGATGGTTTCTATTCTTCTTGCTTCAATGGATCAGAGAAAGGGTTTTCACTGAGGGGTTTCCGAACAGGCAAGAAAAACAGATCTTCCTGGGTACTTGAGCAGATTCTGTCACAGGGAAAAATGCTCCTTGTTAGTTGGAAAGCAGTTTTATTCAGGCTCTTCCCAGGTGGTCAGACAAGGCAGGGTGGAGCGGAATGTCTTGCATGATTGCACTGCAGACGTTATCTTAGCATCTTTTAATATTTGCATAAAGTGCGCAATAGGAGTGGAGATAACCCTGAAACCCAGCTGCCACCATGGCTCTTCAGAACAAATCTCTCTGACCTGGCAAATAGGTTGATTTGAATTTTCCACAGCATTAACTACAAGACTACTTAACTCAACAGCTTCTTGTGCTGGAGTTCGTAGGAGAAGGGATGAGGGGAAGGTAATAAAAGAAACAGTGGACAAGAGTAAGTACTTCCTGAAACAAGTCATTAGGAGCTCCATCCCTTAAATTCAATGACAATTTCTCCCCTCTTCCATGTGTAGCAAAATCATTTTCATTGAAGAGTTCCTTCCAAGTGATAAATATCTGATGAGGAATGTAGCAACAGCCTAAAACATTTGAGACCTGAAAAGCCATTTGGCCAATTTAAGGTTTCAATTCAATGCCCACACCAAGGTGGTATGTAAATATGCTGGATTAGCCCAGGATCTCTTTGCATAAATTGACTTGTTTAATGACCTATCACAAGCATTTATTGCTCTAACACTGAATAGCTGTTTCTGTGTATCTGCTGCTGTTTGCCTGCCAACTTGCAATTACTGTCCCCAAATAGTTCTCTGCATCCAATACCATAGCATAACTCAGCTAGAAGGTGGTCTGTCAAATGGGGAAGTGATGGGGCACCTGCCTCACTGAGCACCCCTGCCAGTGACCTTGTATGAGAGTGCAAGGCTTGGCTGTTCCTTTTAGAAGAAGATTCTCTGATGATGCCAGGGGGATGGTAATAATCCTCTTCCTCATTTCTTTTGTGTAACACCACCCTTTTTGCAATGTGGAAGTCTCTCTCTGCAACCTCACAGCTCCTTACCAGTGGGGTACCTGGGTGTATATTTACTTGTAGACACCCCGATGATGATACAGTCAGTTGTTCAAGTCTAAGTTCCTTGGAGATGCAAAGTATTAGAAGGGCAGAGTGATGTTTATATAGCATCCTCAGGGCACTTTCCCTCTCTGATCTGTGTATCCACAAATTATCCTTATCTCAACTGAGTATCATAAACTCAACCCTCCATGGTGGTAAGAATGCAGAAACCAAGGGGAATAAAACATTTTCTGATGACAAATGAAAGTAAGGTTTTATCATAATTACTTCTGAAATAGCTCACTTTCTATGTAGAGAGGCTTTTGGAACAGGGAAGGATTCTGCAGTGTTCCCTAATGGTGTTCAAAGCTTGGATTTACCTCCTCATCTCTGGAAGTTTGTTTGAGAGATGGATTCCTTCAACTCAGATACTTCATTCCTTGTTCTCATTCTTTATCTTGGCTTTGTGTCAAGACAAACAGTCCTCATTGTTCTAAGAAGTCCTAAACTTTATGGCTTGCTCTCAGGGCATATAACTCCCTATGTTGCTTTGAAAATGCCAACGGTTTTAAAAGCAGACTTAGGCCAATGAAAACAAGAGGCACACGACTCTGCCTTGCTGCACAGACTAGGACAAATATTGATTTAATACGGCGTGTTTCACAGGCCTTGCTTATTTTCTTCTGCCACAATGTCAATCGATTCATTTCCCCCAGAAAAGCTCTATTTATTGCATCGTGTAACTCGGGGAGGTGCAAGGCAGCCTTGTCAGGAAAGTGTAACCATTGCAAGTGTAAGGTAGGATATATATGGGATTTTGTTGAATGAGCTGACCTTTCACGTCAGCCTTAGTTGACCAGAGAGCCTTGGATCTCTGGGAGGTAGATGTTGTGTCCAAGGTTCTTTTCTGAGACATCCAAATAACATGAAAAACATGCTTCCCTTTCCTACATGATGACATTGCACTCCTAGAGGTCTTAAGCATGTGTTTTATATTTAATGGTATTACCAGTCCTCTTAGCTTCCCACACCAGTGTATTGTTCCGAATAGATGGAGTTGTCACCCTTCTAGTGAAGGATTGAGAGAAACTCTCTTAAGGTCCTGAGACACATAGTGCCACACTTCTACCTCCAGAGAACAGAGCAGGACAATAGCAGGCTGACGGAAAAAGTAGAAATGCTTTTGTTGACATGCAACGTGATGGCAGACTCCCTTTTCCTTTTCAGGCCTATATGTTCAAATGTGTCGTGAGCTGCTTTAAGTATATTAAAGCCAGCAAAAGAGAGGAGGTAAAAGTTGACCCACAAGCAGTTTTAAAGGTGAGTAAAGACTGCTTCAGATTTACATCATGAAAGGGCATGGTTTAGACCGATGAGACACATGATGGTCCTTACTTTTGCTTTTTTAGCTGTCTGAGAGATTGTTCAGCTCTTCAAATGTGCATTAATAGGTTTCCAATTATAATCCTTTTCCAATTGTATTATATTCCTTTAACTTTTGACTAAAATCTCAATGCCAATGGTATTTACAAGGAACCTGAAACACAGGCTTCAGGCAAAGCAGATAAATGAGAATATATCACTTGTTGAATCCCTTCATGTGATCCCCATAACTAATGGTCTTCTCTTTCAGGCTATGCTACCAGCATATGAGGAAGTCTTAGAGCTGCCTTCCAAGGAATCCCCACCACCCTACGTAGCAGTCTAAGTTTCTCTCTGAAGAGAAGAAGACATCTGCATTGCTGTTGGTGGCTCTTACCCTTTCTATCAGATAGTCTCATTGAAAAGTCCTTATTTTACAGCACTATCATGCTTATTACAGTCCAGCTCTCTTTATGAGCCTACAGGGAGTGATGGTGACCCACTGGAGTTGGTGACTTGTTGTACACTGGCAGTTTTGACTTGGTATTATCAAGCTGCAGTGCTAATTTTAACTAACTTGGCACCAGGCACCAACAGGGTTCCCATCATTGGCCTCTGACATCTGGCTAATGTGAAGTGTAAGCACTGGCCTGAATCCCTTGTCAGGCTTACTTTATGCCAGGAAGATGCTGTTTCTCATCTGTCTCACATCTAAATCAGCAGCTGAGACATTAAAGATGTGCAATGGGGGGAAAACAAGCAAGAAGCATTCACTGAGATAGTCCTATCCTGAAGCTATGCTAACCAGCATCCTTTAATGAGGACCCTATGGGAAATGAATGCAAAAGAATGAAGATTTCAAATGAACAACGACACAACTGTCGTCTGCTTATGATGATGATTAATAATAGCGCGTACT
Organism: Forpus xanthops; assembly: GCA_032466535.1. Taxonomy (NCBI): domain Eukaryota; kingdom Metazoa; phylum Chordata; class Aves; order Psittaciformes; family Psittacidae; genus Forpus; species Forpus xanthops. Next base: position 4,884 of record JASSUY010031729.1, on the reverse strand, counting down.
CCAGAGTATGCAACAACAAGGTGGGATTGTCACAGTATTGCTCTGTCATTTTGTACCTGAGTGCTTGCCTTTTTTTTTTTGCTTTCAGTATGACTTGAAAGATAAGTTTTAATTAAAAAGTTAATGGCTTCAATTCTTTGCTGCGTGATTTCTGAGCGATGCTATCCTTGCTGCCTTAGAATCACAGACAGGTTTTGGTTTGAAGGGACCTTAAAGTGCATCTAGTTCACTTCTAACCAGAAGAGGGTGACTCAGTGTAAGCCAACTGAATTGTGTTTAAAATCCATTTCCATATCTTTCAAATGGTTCAAATTCTACCTCCTATTAAATTCCCATCAATAATGCTCTTGCCTGTTTAGTTACTGCAGCAGTGTTAAACATTCCTTAAGCTTCTTGTTTTAATTGACTGATAATACAGCTGAAGTACTTTCAACACATGGCTTGCAGTGATGGGGTCTGTTTCAACATCTATGAGGAGTCAAGCCTTCAGGTATGCACCTGATCTCCTAAATGAACCTGATGTTTCATGATCCTTAAGCCATACGGGTCCTTCTGCTTCATGCCGTGTTTTCTCTCCAGGTCTCAGAACAGTTTGCTGTGGAAGTTTGGCTCAAACCTGAAATCTGATAAAACATATAGATTTGTTGTGAGTTTCCAGCCAGGTCAGGGGCCGAGTTCTAGACGGGAAGTGGTTTTGGTTTTCTGCAGTGTTAGATGATTTGGCCAACGCAAACTGAGCACAAGCTGTTCCAAGCCTGTTAATAAGTCAGACGATATCAATGCTGGTTTTGAGACTGATAAAAGACTCTTTTAATATGCTACTGTTATACTGTTTTCTCTAAACTAATTTACTGATGTGAGTTTCTCCAATACAGGCTGAGAACCATTTCACGCAAATATGCTTAATAATGGTCCACACATTGCTTTTACTTTTGCAATGCAAATGGGAGATAAGCAGCTATTCTTTGATGAAGGGAAACTGAGGCATGAAGGAAAAGGGAACAATTCATGGAATATCATGGAGCCAGTCAAAGAAGGGAGGAAAATTGCAGAAATGGTGAGAATGATCCTGATTTTGTCTCAAAACCAGGCAAGAAAAACCTCCAAAGGTTTAAGTAAATGTCTAGGGACTGGCAGGTATTCCTCATACCTGGATGAGATGGAGTTTTGCCCCATGCCATTGCAGAAGTGTTTCAGTTTATTGACACACGAGAGCCTCCTTGAGACTCCTTCCCTCAGCCTTGGGCAACGCAACAAACCCAGTTACATGCGGGAAGTGCTCCTGTGCACCATTCACAGCCTTTTAGTCAACTGTTAGATAAACCTGTCCACCGATGGGCAGTGTTTCCTGGTGGAGGTAACAAGCATGGATTGCTCCAGCAATCCAGGCCGCACTTTTTGACATGGAGACTCTGTAAAATTCCTCATTCTACAAATCCTCCTGGATGTTAAACAGCACCAAAGCTGGCAGAGAACAGTGTCAGGAAAGCTCAGAGAGCATCGGAAGCATTTTTCTGGTGCCGGTTTCTATCAGTCTTTGAAACAGCATCCAGAAACATGATGGAGCTGCTAGCAACTTGGCAAAAAGGATGCATAATGCAACAGGACCAACAGTGCACAAAACCATACAGATCAAGTCACAGTGTCCACTATGATGGAAAGGTCTCTCCAATCCCAAAGATATTCTGATGTCCATGACTGGGTATAAATAGAACTTGAAAAGGGCAAAGACAGCAACTTGGCAGCATTCCCTGGCATCTTCTTGAGCTGATGTAAGCCAGCATCCCGACTGGCCCTGGAGCAGCAGAGGGAATCCCCTGTGATGGATGTGTGGCAGTTCTCCACTGCAGGCTGTCCTGCGCTGCAGGGGCCGTGCTGCTTTTCTTGCTGCCTTGGTTCCTGCTGGCTTGAATGATACCTATAAATCTTCCAGGATTCTGTGCTTGAAGCCTGGGACAGGCACCATGATAACTGCATAAATCAAACGTCATTAAAAAGGACATGTTTTATTTCAGCTTTCCTGTAGGCACTTCATTAAGATGATTATTCACTTGTACCAATCAAGTGAAGTCACTGCAACTGCTGTTCCCAGTGGTGAGCCCAGAATGACAGAAACTGGCAGCGTGGTCATGCATCAGCCCAAATCCTTTTGTTTCTCTTTGCTTTCCATCTGCACACCCATCCCTCAGGCCAGATGCCTCCATGGACTCCAGCTGTGGATCCCTCATCCTCGTGTTTGCCCACACAATTCCTTTAACACTTCTGCTTGTGAAAGTTATTTTACAAAGAAGTTTCTGTTCTTGGATGATTCCAGAGTCTTTATTGCTGCATCTTTCCACTCATACTCCCTTTTATATGGTTGCCTCCATCCAGCAGGTATGTTGGCTCATTCACCTTAAAGAGCTGTCTGCATAGTGACCTTCTTCTCTTAATTGAATCAAGAGATCAACTTTTAGAACCCTTCCTACCACAACCATTCTATGATACTGTGATCCCATGATCTTTACAAGTGGTAAATGTTATATTGCTGTTTCATTCAAGCAATTTAGTAGGTTAGATGTAACCTTAAGGATTTCTGGTCCAGGCCAGCATTGTTGGTGGAGAAACCAAGACACGGAGGGAGGACATGAGCTGCCCAAGGTTTTGCAGGTGGTCAGCAGGAGCACCAGGAATAATGTCCAGGAGGCAACTCAATCCCAAGGGGAAGCTGTGGGCAAGGTTAACACAGCAAATAGAAAATGATCCTTCTGAAATAAATGTGACCAGTAAAATGCATAAACATTGACTACCCATAAACAGCATTTACTATTTACAGCATCAAAGCACAAGGATATTTGCCAGCCATTTGCAGCTCAAAGGATAAACAGCAGTTCTTTTGATCCTGAGTTGTCAAAAAGGTTATATTTAAAGCCATTCATTCCTCCCCAGTCTTTCACCCTTTACATCATTTCTTTTATGCCTTGCACTGATCCCGCTGCTGTAAATACCACTTTTGTTATACAGTGGTGGTGCAGTAGCTATCATTTCTGGTAATGAAGCAGGAGGGGAGGGACTCCTGCACTCCCTGTAACAGCCTGAAATAGAAACGCTGTGGATAAAATACGGGAACTGGAGCTTTGACTAAATGGCAGCTTTTGTCACCATTTCTCTGAGCATCTGAAGAATGGAGGCTGCGAATGCAGCTCTGAAACACTCACCTGGGTACATCAAAGGGAAAGGCAAGAAAGTTACCGAGCCTGGTGGCTGGAGGGTGAGAAAGCTGTTAGAGGTAAGATAGGTTTGTTTAGAATGAAATACGCATCTTACACAGTAATAAACTACTCAGCGTTTGGCTGCTCATCCCATCCCAAACCTCTTCTTGCTCTGCTGCCTCAAGTGGTGTGAATCAGCCAACATCTCCACATCGCTGCTAAGAAGTATTTATGGTCCAGGGCTACAAACATTGTGCTAATTTTGAACTCCATTGGAAGTTTGGAGATGCCTCAGGATCTCTGAAGTCTCATTTCCCTTTTCTCCCCAGAAAACCTTCACATTCTTCTGGGTCATTCACATGGACGTGCTGGAGGGACTGATTCACTTTGATTTTATCATTTGAGTTGGTTGCAGTGTGAAATGTAGCCTAAGCTGCTAAACGGAACTACGATATGTTCATTGGAAATATGCAAATATGAAACAAATATACTGGTTTGAAATAAAACTCGAGCAAAGCAAATTGGAAAAGGAAAATGCCAAATCAAAACGAAGCACGTCTGCCCTGTTGAAATTAAAATGTCGTTTTTCTTGGCTTTTCCCATCCGATTCTGTGAAATGTTATGCATGTAGTGATAGAGAAATAATCTCTATTTGTAAAGTTGATGCTATCAGGCTTGCTTGGTTTAGGACAGATGAGAAGTTACTGCCTCTCCTAGTTGGAATGCGTATTATGGATGTGCTTGCTTTTTAGTACTTTTAGCACTTATTCTTAAACTGGGCTTTGCTCTTTCCTGGCCCATCCCAGGGCCAACAGATCTGACTCCAAAGGATGAAGGCATCCACCAGAGTGGCATTTTAACACTGGGATTTTACAAACCAGGAAAAGCTTTTAGAAAGACAAGGAAGGATCCAAAGGAGGATGCAGCACAGTAAGCATGGAAAACCTCTCTCTTGCCTGGTTGGCAGAGGATGATGCTTCCCCAGCTGGTCATGCTGGGGAGGATAAACTGCATCTAGTGGCTTCACAGTGGAGTCTTCTGCTGGACCTGTCTGCATTTGGAAAGCTGTTTGCTTTAATACAGTCTCTCACCCACAGGCAGCAGCTTTGGCTGCTGTTAGGTGTGTTGGTGGTTAAGGCAGTGCAAAGGCTCTCCAGCCTCGCTAAGCACTTAGGATATTACATTCCAGCTGAAGTGTCCCAGCAGTTTAAGCACTTCACAATGAGCTTCATGCTGCCATGCTGTTAAACGTGTCTCATCCATGCTGTGACATCCAGACACTGCAGCCAAGCTCATTCATCCGAACTGGCCAACAAGGGCATCAGCCACATGGTCTCACCCCAGTGACAAGAAGATGGCTCCAGCAGCTCCAGCCCCTCTGCTCACCCGCTGGTGGGAGCATGGAGGCTGCAGCCACCAGCAAAGGGTTTTTACCCGTAGTGCTGGTGGAGCAGAGCAGATCATCACCTCGTGTGCTGGAGGAGTCTCCAAAAAATGGTATTAGTCACCTCCATTCTGAGAATAGTCCCAAAGGTCATAGTTTGTGGTGCAAACCCAGGTCAGAAATAGCCATATGGGTTGGAAGAAACCTTAAAGTTCATCCAGTTCCAGCCCATTGCCACGGGCAGGGACACCTTCCATAGAGCAGCTTGCTCCAAGCCCTGTGTCCAACCTGGCCTTGAGCACTGCAGGG